>CM059189.1:73112136-73225501 GCA_030323885.1 Branchipolynoe longqiensis | reverse complement strand
TGATTTGACATATCTAACTTAGATACTGATACACTTATTAAGCATTTGTTTCTGCGTAGAAGGCAATACTGAGTCAATTTAACAGAATCTGTTACTGCAGAAGTCTATGGTGTCAGAGTTTTGGCAAGTTTGCCAAAGCTAATTTTCTGCATTTGTTAATTTTCACACTGTGTTTATGCTATTATCTAGAGTTTCAAGGAATGTTTCTGAATCTCCCGATGGTGGCTTGTACAGGCTTGCTAATGCTATGTTAGCATGCTTCTCATTTTTTATTAGCACCACAGCAGCTCCATGTGGTCATTTGAAAAGTTTGCTGTTCTTAGGGCCTCAGTGTCTAGATTTTCTGAGGTTTTGCAGTAAATGGCAACAACTTTTGGTCTTTATTTATGACTGTTTTTAAGGGCGTATGGGCTGGTGCATACAGTACAGATGGTCTGTTTTGGCATATATAGTCACATATATTACTGTAGACTGCACTTGTCTGAGTGGAGGGAAGGTATATACTCTGGAATGTCTGGCAGCTATACATGATATTACTCGTGTTTTAGATTTTGGTTAGTCATATTTTATAAATAGTTTGTGATACTCATGGCTTGGAGCCCTGGTGCTGTTTCTCCCAGTTCTCCGCAATGCTATTTGTCAGCCTGGTAGCGACGTATTTGGCATAGTGTTCATTGAAATGTACACCATCCGACATGCCGATATCGTAACGCGCCGATTTCCACCCATGCCTGGTTTTGTGGATGTAGTTTGCATATCTTGGTATGGCTTCTCCTTTGTTTCGACTATTGTTTAGGTGGTGAATGTAGGCGCTTAGTTCCTGTATGCACTCATCTACCAGTATCTGGTAGTCTCGGTAGTCTTGATTTTTGCTGTGTCACAGTATTGGTCCATGCCCATGAGCTCACATATTACCGGTAACTCTGTCACTGTGTCAGTTGACTGAGTATATCATGTGTGAGTGTGTATTCCCTTGTCATGTGTTCCATGAGTGCTGCCTTGGTCATGAAGGCTGGCTTCAGGATCCTGTGTCCTAATTTTTTGTGTTAAGTCACATATTCCTGACATTATGTATATTTGTGCTGGTGGGGCACAGTTTGTGTATCTCCTGCACACGGTACTCGTTATCCTGGCAATGGTCACACCTGGTACAGATTCTATTATTTCTTTGTAATTCAGTGTGCCTTGGATAAGTATAAGCTAACTACATCATTATCTGGGTCTTCCTCCACTCCTGATATGATCAGTCTATTATATATATTATATATATTATATATATAAATATATATATATAGTTGTTCACGTGTCATGCAATGTAGAACCAACATATGAACAGCAGAAGAAATATACATAAATATGTGTACATATAGCATACTAGCTGCTACTGTCATATATGCTGTTTTGTGTACATGTGTACGTATATATGCTCATAGTATATTACTGAGCATGTATATATGAACATGCACATGTAGCACGACCAGCGTTGCGTTTTCCGAAGTCTTCATTGAGGAGAACACAGTGGGCCTTATTGAAAATCACAAAGAAAGGATGGCGGGGTGGGTTTGTTTTCTCGACACTATCTTACGGTGAGATGCAGAGAGCCAGGCTGACGGTACAGGAGGCATGAACACTTGAACGCGCTAACAGGGAGCGGGACGTAGCTCAGGCGGTAGAGTGTCCACCTGTGAAGGTCTGGGTCATCCAATCGATCCTGCTCAGTGGATCCATTTGCAGTTTGGGTTATTTTTCCATTCCAACCAGTGGTCCACAACTGGTTCACCAAAGGCTGTGGTATTTGCTGTCCTATCTGTGGGAAATTGCATATAAAAGACCCCTTGCTGCTTATCGGAAAGCATAGCCTATGTGACGGTGGCGGGTTTCCCCCAAAGAAATATGTCAGAATGACCATATGTCTGACGTCCAATAGCTGATGATATGAAAATCAATGTGCTCTAGAGGCGTCATTAAATAAAACCCGCCGCCCGCCTCCAGCCGCCCGTTGCCGTCACAGGCTCCCGCATCCCACATTCCGCCTCCCGCCTCCCGCCTCCCGCCTCCCGCCATCCGCCTCCGCCCCTCGCATCCCCCGCATCCTGCACCCCGCCCACTGCTCACTGCCCACCTCCCACCGCCCGTTTCCCAGTCTACCGTCGCCCGCCACCCACATCACAGTTCCGCCTCCCTCGCCCCCTGCTCGCCTCCCACCCCGGCGCCCGCCACTCGCCTTCCACTCACCCCCTTCCCTCTCCCCCATCGCTCCTCTACCCCCTGCCGCCCGCCGCCCGCCGCCCGCCGCCCGCCGCCCGCCGCCCGCCGCCCATGCTTGCACAATCACGACATGTGGGGGGAGCCTCGTCAACCCGCCCACAGGCCTGTGCTGACACAGTGTTCCGTTACCTCCTCACATCGCGTGCAGCCGCAGAACAGAAAATTGTAGGGTCACATTTCGTGCACTGACAAAAGCCCCTCCGATTCTCCCACCGCGCCACAAGTACCCCCCCCCCCCCCTCCCTCAGTCCCAGACACACTCACATCTACACCCAACACCCGTCCTGCCCTACGCGCACACGCACGCGCACACGCACACGCACCCCCCCCCCCCCCGCACCCCGCCCTAGGGTGCAGTGTGATGTGCTCGCGTGTGTCCAATCTGAAAACGGGGATCTTAGCTCCTGCTGCTTTCCAGCCAGCCACTCGCTCCTTGGCCTCCGCCGGCCCATTCACACTAACACGCCGACAGTCAAGGTTGCACCAACACAATTTAATAACACAACTAATATAATCCTATGGTAAATATTACACTGGACATATATAAATATATTATATGTAATATAATTCAAAATATTATATAATATAATATACTAATTTACTATATTATATATTATATGTATGATATTACGTGTATTATATATTATGTATCTATATTATACATGTAATATTCGGTATAATACTATATATAATACTATATATATACTGAGTGCAATTTGTCGTGATACTATTTTAGTTGTTGTCTTTAAAGAAGAGTTCAGGCACAAAACGATGTAAACGCCAATTTAAAAATGGAGACAAACATTGGAATGAAACATTCAAAAAGTTAATTTGATTTATATTCCTTCTTTTTTTTTGTGCATTGCTTCATAAGCATGTGATCATACGAAAATTATTGAGAATCAAAATTATTTTCAGGTAATTCTTTTTATATTTAAAGTACAATTTTGGATTTGCGTTTACGTGGTTTTGCGCCTGAACTCTTACATATACACATATACTGAGCATATATATATATATATATATATATATATATATATATATATATATATATATATATATGAACATATATCAATCCATCGCTGTCTTTCCAAAGAGGGTAGGCTATTTATCTAAACATATATATCATTCTTAAAATTGAAAACGGTGTAAGTTAATTGTGTTGGTAAGTACTAAGAGTGCACCCTCTCCACCCACACCCCCACACCCCACCCCACCCCGACCCCCACCCACACCGTATTCTGACCTGTCAATGTCCGGGTAACGCAGGTGGGTTCGGGTGCCGAACGCACAATACCTGTACAATACCTGTACACTACGGCGGGATGTCATCACCGAACTAACGTCTCTAACTGCCCCCCCCCCTCCACCCTCACCCATACCCCCCCCCCCCCCCCACACACCTCCCGCACCGAACTCACCCCACCCCGGTCCATCCAGCGTGGGAACGGGCAAGTCCTACAGAGGTGCTGTCGACGGGCACTGCGTGTTTTGCCCCCCCCCCCCCCCCCGGGGGATGTGGGGGGATGTGGGGGGGGGGGGGTGAGAGGAATTGAGGGTGCGGGGGAGAGGGGTGGTGGTGGAAGTGTGGGTAGGGGGGAGAGAGTGAGAGGAATTGAGGGTGCGGGTGGGGGGGGACGGTGGAGATGGGTGTGGGGGGGGGGGAGGGGCGGGGAAGGGGAGGGGGGGGGGCAGGGTTAGCGCCACTGGGGAGCGGCAGGTGGCAAGTGACAAAGCTGAATGATCTGCGCCACACATCAGCTTTCAGTTTCACGGCCTGCTTGACCGCTGCGGGTCGCCACAATGCCGGCGGCACTGCGACAAGTAAGCGCCTGCCTCGCCCGTCACCCCGTCCCGCCCCGTCCAGCCATCCCGCCCGTCCCGTCCCATCCCCGCCACTTCGCCCCGTCCCACCCCGCCATCCCGTCCCGCCCGCCCCGTCCAGCCATCCCGCCCGTCCCGTCCCATCCCCGCCACTTCGCCCCGTCCCACCCGCCATCCCGTCCCGCCCGCCCCGTCCAGCCATCCCGCCCGTCCCGTCCAAACCCCGCCACCTCGCCCCGTCCCACCCCGCCCGCCCCGGCCAGCAGTCCCGGCGCCCCTCCCTCTCCCCCTCCCCCCCCTCCCCCCGCCCCCCCCCCCCGTTTCGCCGCCCGAAAGCCTGCCCGTGATTGCTTAATGCCGTGAGAATGCCAACCTGCGGGCTGGTCGATGTGCCAGGCAGGTGACCGCACCGCACGCCTGCATGTGTGCACTGCGTGTACTTAATGCAGCGTGCGTGTGTGCGTGTGCGCGTGTGCGTGTGGGAGATAGTGTATTGTGTGAATGTGAATGTGAATAAGGAAAGTTCCCCCACACATGTTTTCTTATGACGCTTTATGTGTTCTTTGTGTATGGTGCATTTTTACTTTGTTATTCTATTTCATGTACTTGATCCGTTCTGATAATTGTTTCTGTTATGTATTTGTGCCACTGACTACAAGCGGGATAGGTATACGTTTTGAGTGTATGTGTACATAGAATATGTATTATATATATATATATATATATATATATATATATTTATATTTATTATATATATTTATATATATATATTTATATATATATTAATATATATTTATATATATTTATATATATATTTTTATATATTTATATATATATCTATAGTTATATATATATTTTTATATATATTTATATATATATACTATGTCATATATATGATATATGACATAGTATATATCAT
The DNA here is from genome assembly GCA_030323885.1 of Branchipolynoe longqiensis. NCBI lineage: Eukaryota > Metazoa > Annelida > Polychaeta > Phyllodocida > Polynoidae > Branchipolynoe > Branchipolynoe longqiensis. The sequence continues at coordinate 73,220,490 of CM059189.1, read as the reverse complement.
ATACTATGTCATAGTATATGATATATATATACATATACACATAGGGTATGTGTATATGTAGGGTGGGGGGCTAACGATATGTTAGCAAGTATAACTGAAGATGATATTGTCCTTGTTTATATTCCGCTAATAGATTATAGAGCACATATATATATACATATATACATATATATACATATATATATATATATATATACCATATATATATATACATATATGCATATACTATCATTAACTATATATATATATATACTATACACATATATATCATATATATAATACAATATATATATCACATATATATTCGGTTCCATTGTTTTCCCCAGCATGGAAACGACACGTTACCTGAAATGATCGTTACGGAGGGACAAGCGAAACTCGGAATACCCTGACCCCAATGACCTTGTGACTCCCTAACCTTCGCGCCCATCTGTGGCCATCACATGTTCACAGTGCACTTACCACGGCAATGCTAACCTCATCCGTCCTGATATGACATTGGATCTGGCCATGATGTAAAACTCCAAGAACCAACCAACAATGCTGACCTCATGACCCAAGGGCCCGATGTTTTGTGTATTCAATAAAACTATGTATCAACCATCAACTGTTGTTAAGTGTGAGCTTACATATATATATATTTATATATATATATATATATATATATATATATGTATACATAATACAATTATACTGCATATATATACAGTATAACCCCGTTAAACCAAACTTGGAGGGACCATAGAAATTTGTTTGGATTAACCGATCATTGGTTTAACCGAGCTTTGGTTTCGACTTTGACATGGCTTTGGCAAAAACGTGGGTGCATTATGAATGTAATATACAATGTATGTAGACACTTTGATTAATATTTGTATATTAATCCGCCATATATACCATATATGGCGGATTAAAATATGAACATATATCACATTTCGTATGAAATCTATTATCGGAATATAAACAAGGACAATATCATCTTCAGTTACACTTGTATTGTTATTTGGAACCCACAGCTAGTGTATGCCAGTGATTAGTTCCAGGTTTGGCCACACCGGCTCCACCTGTCAGGGGCTCTGACCTCCTATAACTAATGCCAAGTACACACATACCATATAGGATTCGAGCACTAAAACTCCCGATCCGCTTAAAACTGAAAACGGGCCGATTCATTTTTCGAATCGCGAATTGCAATCGTAATGCTAGCACACACCTACCGTTTTAGCCCTAAAAATCGCGAATCGCAATCGGTAGGTGTGCTAGGGGAGTGCACATCTCACGACTTTTGGGCAGTTTTAGATCGTATACGGTAGGTGGGTGCGCAAAAACGATCGTAAACGGTAGGTGTGTACCGGGCATTATAAGCCAGCTGTGTCTGGTCGTTATCGCCTACAGACCCACTCACACGGTCAATTATATATGTATATAATTATATATATGTTCTATTAAATTGCCTCGGTATTCCCTTCGACATGGCGACAAATGTTTGATAAATGTATTGTTATCTAAGTTAGATATGGCTTTGGCTTTGAAAAATTGATGTTTTCATCGCACTATGCAGGTATAACTACTAGACAGATGTATATATGTATATGTATCATTATATGTATATATATGAAGTGGGCGAGACTACTCGACCGATGGAAATGCGGGCAGGACTGACTAGCCCGCATTCTGAGATGCGGGCTACTCACCAGGCTCGCATTTGCCACCATTTGCGGGGCCGGGTTCCCTGCTGTAAAGCGTAGCTAGGATACGTCAATTGTGACTATCCTAGCAATGGGAGGAGGTCGGGCATTCGGACCCAGACCCATCGGACATGTTTTGGCATGCTCCGATGTTTTAGCCGAGATTTAGGTTTTTATTGCCGAAATTCAAAACTTATTTAACTTAATTATACGGGAGGGGATGTACTTGTTCATAGCCGTTATATTGCTAAACTCTTATTGTTAGTAAAGGGTAAGAAAAAAGCTGTGAGCTCCTAAGAAGTGATTGGAACGTTCCTTGCATTCTTTACTATTTTCCAGTCTTATATTATTAACCGCTATGGTCAACTTCATATTGCTATTTGATTGCTCTATAAATGTATTTAATTAAGGGCCTTCCGCCCCACGGTCTGTATGGAGTCGAACTCCCTACCTCTGATATTAACCACATTGCTAGCCAAGGGTCAACCTACCAGGAAGGCAGACAACCGGCGGCGGGAGGCACAAGACATTCACATGGAAACAATTATTTATTAACACGTAGGCTCGCCTTAAGTGGGGTTGGAATAGCCCGACGGTTAAATATGTATATATATATATGTATATATATGTGTATATATGTGTATGTATATATGAATATATGTATGTATATGTATATATATGTATATAGTATATATAGTATATATAGATCTATGTATATATATATATATGTATATATGAGTACAAATTTATATGGGTTATGTACACATCTATAGTATATATGCATATTTGCATACATATGTACATAAATGTACGTATATACATAAGCGACGTCACAAACTGAAAACCATCGGATTATACAACTTTAACTAATGTAATAAATAGGACAATGTCTATTTCTCATTGGGTTTTCTTCTGAGTGCCCTGATTATGAAATGTTACTGTATATAATAATATAGTATATTGCTACAGTAGCCTACAAGTTATTATGTTTTTGAGTGCAGTAGCACTAGAAATTCCCACAGATGGATGCAGGCAGTTTCTTTATGTCGCCATGTGCCATTTAGCTTTCTGTGCTGACCACAAGGTGCCGCTATTCAAGTTGTGGCAGTGTGGTTTGGAGTGGACTCAATCCTGGACAATGAATGGTTGCCTGTTCTCGGCAGACTCGCTGTTAAAGATGCATAGTCCGATGGTTTGGGGTTTCTGTAATTTTCTGAGATCAATATATTAGATTAGTGTTTATAATCAACTTTTATAACCATTGAAATAACTTTTAGTTTAAATGGCTAACTTTTGAGATGTTTGAAGGGCAAACACGCTAAGTTAATTTTGGCAAGCACACCAAAACTCGGACACCACAGGCTTCTCTGTATTAACAGGTTCTATTAAATTAGCTTGGTATTCCCTTCTACATGGCGACAAATGTTTGATAAGTGCATTGCTATCTAAGTTAGATATGTAGAATGTAATTTAGATAATGGCTTTGGCTTTGAAAAATTGATGTTTTCATCGCACTATGCAGGTATAGTGGGGGTGACATAGTTATACCTGCATAGTTCGATGCCAGTGTGCTAACCATTACACCACCTAGGCTCCCTGATATCAACACACTACCCACGCCTACCTGTCTATGTGGCTCCTTGCCTGAGAGGTCAGTGCAGACCACTACACTCGTCCCCCTGGAATTGTAAGTCTTTTAATGCTTACAATTACATACATACAGGCAATGCAACGCACTTACATACACAGGGTAGGTTCAACAACTATACAGCGCGTAGCTTGTACAGGATCCTGGTCATGGTACCAGTGTCATGGGGGTGATGAAAATGGGAAATATTGCGCCTAGATCAGGACTCCTATCTGTCTATGCGGCTCCTTGCCTTAGAGGTCAGTGCAGACCACTACAACTACTAGACAGAGGCAATTAAAAAAATACAATGTCTTTGTCTAAAACAAAAACCAGCACACAATGCATTCCGTTATGGGCATGGTAAGGTAATTTAACAAATAAATTGGTGTTCTCTGTGGCGGACGTGGTTAGAGTGTCTGACTTTTTTCTAGGTCAGACTCCTAATCTGAAGGTCGGTGGTTCGCTTCCCCGTGCCCTCACCTCTGCCAATTTGCATTTCCACCGCAGACGGGCTGACTGAGAGCAGTACAGAGACGCGGGCCCACACCGCCCCGGCGTGCACCGCGCCAACTCACTGGGCAGACGACACTCGGCCACACCGGAATGCTTTTGTTTGCTACTGAAACGAGCCGATCCCTCCATGACGCTGGTCGTGGTTAGCGGTGTGTGTATGTGTGTGTAGGTGTGTGTGTGTAGGTGTGTGTGTGTAGGTGTGTGTGTGTAGGTGTGTGTGTGTAGGTGTGTGTAGGTGTGTGTGTAGGTGTGTGTGTCTGTAGGTGTGTGTGTCTGTAGGTGTGTGTGTCTGTAGGTGTGTGTGTCTGTAGGTGTAGGTGTCTGTAGGTGTCTGTAGGTGTCTGTAGGTGTGTGTAGGTGTGTGTAGGTGTGTGTAGGTGTGTGTAGGTGTGTGTAGGTGTGTGTAGGTGTGTGTGTAGGTGTGTGTAGGTGTGTGAGTGTGTGTAGGTGTGTGTAGGTGTGTGTAGGTGTGTGTAGGTGTGTAGGTGTGTGTAGGTGTGTGTAGGTGTGTGTAGGTGTGTGTAGGTGTGTGTAGGTGTGTGTAGGTGTGTGTAGGTGTGTGTATAGGTGTGTGTAGGTGTGTGTAGGTGTGTGTAGGTGTGTGTAGGTGTGTGTAGGTGTGTGTAGGTGTGTGTAGGTGTGTGTAGGTGTGTGTGTAGGTGTGTGTAGGTGTGTGTAGGTGTGCGTAGGTGTGCGTAGGTGTGCGTAGGTGTGCGGAGGTGTGCGGAGGTGTGCGGAGGTGTGTGTAGGTGTGTAGGTGTGTGTAGGTGTGTGTCAGGGAGCCTAGGTGGTGTAATGGTTAGCATACTGGCCTGGAATGCATAGAGATGTGGGTTCGAATCCCGCTCTAGGCGCAATATTTCCCATTTTCATCACCCCCACGATATATATATGCATGCATACATGTGTGTGTGCATGTTTGCATGTGTATATGTGTGCATCTATGTATAGGTGCATGTATACATGTATGTATTGTTAACAGGTATGCAGGTATTGCAGGTATTGCAATACCTCAGGGAGTTTGATGCCCCTGCCCTGCAGAGTTGTACACCACTGCCTTGTGGTACAGCTTCTTGACAGAACCGAAGGCTAAGGGAGCAAACCCTAAACAGAAAACCATATCACTGTGGCAGCATTAAGGGCGGTTGATGTATGGAACTCCCAACATCTCCCGACCAGCTACTGCAGGGAGAAATAGTTTTGCGCCTGTCTGGATATGTTCTTGCCAGTGTGAAACCTCTATTTGCTCCCCGAGAGAGTGCCGCTGGTAACTTGCAAAAGCCAGCAGCGCTTCAACACTTTTGCAGGCAGCTTTCATGAAATGTAGCAGAGAGCTAAATGGAGAGCGGTAGTCAAGTAATGAAAACAGTCTTTGTCGCATCGCAACCGACACCATGATGATGATAATGTATTGTTAGTGTGATTGTATGAATGAGTGCGTATATTATGCTTATGTACGTATGTGTATGTGTGTATGTACGTAAATATGTATGTGTGTATGTGTGTATGTGTTTATGAATGTGTGTATCTGTGTATGGTTCCCGAATTGGTAGAGTGTTGGCTTCCCATTGGGGCTTCAGTTCTCAGTCGACTCAAACCAGTCACTTACTCACTTAATCACTTACAAATTTGATACAGATGTGATGCTATGTAATTGATACTTGTCGCTACCTAGCCTGGCGCCTAACATTAGTACAATAGGGACAGGACTGACTTGCTCGATATCAGGACTGAGTGGGATATCAGGTCACGGTACCCGTGACCCGGTCTCCCAGTAGCCCAGCACTATGAACTTAAAAGTCGCCATGATTGCACACTATCATAAGTGGGTACTTGTCGTGGTATGAGCTTAGATGGTACTACAATGTGAAACCTCATCAAACAACATGTAACTCGCACAGTGGTAACACCTTGTTAATTTGTTGATCTGCATTTATGAATACAAACACACATATATATATGTACATATATACATAATATTTAAGTTATTGTAACTGTAAGTGTATTGTAGATATATATATATATATATATATATATATATATATATATACAGTCTACTCTGTCAATAACAGCCTCTGTCAATAACAGCCACTTCTGCTGTTTGCTTGGCACACTACACACCTATTTTTACTTGGAGGAGGAAGACACAGTCTACTTGCTACCTGTGTTCTTTGCCTTCTCTGGAACTAACAAGAAGACAACCTGCCTACACATGTCTGTGTCGTGAGCTAAACCATTTTACTACTTTTATTGCATTATTTCATGTGGGTCGACTTGGTCTAATATATCAAGAAGAACCAAGATGGCGGACAGAGGCATAGCCGGCGGGAGTGCGGCCATGTTTGTCGATTTTTGATGTATTTGCTGAGTGGTGCTATCATACTCAACTAAGGCAGCTCGTGTGTGTCGAATACAACCGAATAATCGATTTTATTTATATTAATATGCTTCACTTACAACTAATTTTAATAAATTCGTGTCTGTCGGAGTGAAAAGTGGCCATGTTTGTCGAATTATGAGACTAAGAAGGACACAGATTGCAGGCAAACTGGATTGTCATCTTTAAGCAACTAACTAAGGTCATGTTAGTCGAATTATAACGTTAAGAACGACATGAGATGGACTCTTTAACTTATATTATTGATACTTGATTTTTTAATGCAGTTTTATTTTATTACTGCCCTTAATAAGCTGCTGAACCCAGGAACTCCATGATTGTCGATGTGATAGTAAGGCCGCCATGTTGGTCTAACCGTTATGCTTGTTGAGCTGCAACTAGTACCTGAGGCCTGGTTGGCTGTGTGTGTCGATTAATATTCGACAATCTGACTCTAAATCATACCGTGTGTGTCGCATAGCGTTTTAATTAACTTTACTTCATTATTAAAACCAAGCAAGATCGCGGAGGCCGTGGTGGTTACATTAAACCACTGAAGCAACTCGTGTGTGTGGAATACGACCGAAAAAACTATTTTATTTTATGACATTATTACTATGCTCATTTACAATTTACTTTGGTAATTTCGACCAATAGCCACTTTCTTGAATTATGAAGCTAAGAAGGACATGAGAGCGAACCCTTATTGAAATCTAGTCGTGTAATAACTACTTGATTGTCGATGTGACACTACAAAAAACTACAAGATTGTCGATGTGATACTAGTCGGACCCCTTGTTGGTCGATTTTACCACCAAGACAGCAGGAATTTGAGATAATACCTGCTGTAAAAAACATTATTATCGACACCGTTTTTTCTGCATAAAGCACAGCATTCCGATGCCTTTTTGTAGTGCTTGTGGGAGAAGTCACGACAAGACTAGTAGTTGTGAGAGCCCGGATGAGGACTGCGTAGTGCGTGAAACGAGAAGTTCTTCGGCGGCCAGATTATCTAAAGGCGCATCCAAGGAGGACGCGATGGCGTCGGAGACAGGTGGGGGCTTCAAGAATATGGCTGAACTACGCGAGGAGACTCTTCGGGAGATTGAAGAGCTGCGCTGCGGAAAAGGAGTTGGACGTGTTGCTCCAAACGAGGGATGCGCTGTTAGCGGAGAAAGCGGACCGACGACAACGACACAACATGGGCTCGACTGTCATGGCCGCTGGGGCCCTCGCTGCGGAACCTCCAAAGTTCCCGGTCGGGTCTACGTCGGCAGCCACGACGGGCGGCCATTCAACCTACGGCCGTGCGAGGAACCACTCTAGGACCGGCGCAAGGAGATGTAGACGCCACGATAGCAGCTCTTCGAGCAGCAGTGCTTCACGGAAGAGAAGAAGTAAGTGGTCTCTGAAGCGCTACACGGTTGGCAAGAAAAACGTTGAGAAATTGAACTGCCACGAATTGGTTTGCGCTACGGCTACCTGGGCATTAGACATCCCGGAGATGTCGATTGCGGATTATCGGGCCGTTCTACATCACATCAGTTTTGTTTCTCACCGTGCTAGGCATAATGACTTTTTTGATACCAGTCATGTTGAGTACGACTCTGCCATTAGGAAGTTAGCGGAAACGGAGGGTTTCGCTGCTTTCACTGAGGCACACACGGGTAAAAGTGTTTTACACTATAGTCAAGCGAATGTGCGTGAGAAAAAGCAGAAGGGCACGTCGGGTGAAAACAGGCGACGCGGGACGTTGGCAGGACCAACTGGCAGCAAGCGCCCCTGTTACGCCCATAACAGTGAGCAAGGATGTGCTAAAAAGGAGGACCAGTGTCGCTTTGCGCACATATGTTCAAAATGTGGGGTAAAAGGGCACAAACGCAACAGCTGCAGAGATTGAAGTGTTGGGGTGAGTGGTGGTTGTGACCCGATGGCTGATGGGGATTGCCATGCGGTTTGTGGGCGGATAGAGGCGAGGACTGCTGTGAGTGCCATGCAGGAGCCGGATGACTCGACAACCCCTATGCCATTCGTCTTTCGTGATGATGGTGATTCTGATACCTTTAGTAATGTCGATATGGTATGGGACGCTAGCCGGGGAGCCGGCATTGGGTGTCAGTTAATATCGTGTGAAATCGACAATCAGGACGTTCGCCCGGGTGGAAAAACTGACAAGGTTTCCGTGGGTTCATTTAAAATTGGATCGAAGTTAAGCTGGAATGGATTGAGAGAGAACAGCTGGTCGGACTTTATTGTGGTAGTGGAGACTGAATATGGACATTTGATGGTGTCGGTGAGGGAGACACTTGACTCCGATTTTGTCACTTTTGGAGTGTATGAAGATTGTGCATCAGGTTCCTGTGATTGTGTCTATGTATTGTCCTCTATTACATGTCAACTAAAACCATGCCGTTTTTTTGTAGAGTGTTTTTGCAGGGGAAGCTGTGATGTCGACGGCCTATATATGTTACAGGGTATTGTCTTTGGCTTTAGGGTTATCGATCAAGATTGTGATGCCCATTATGATGTTAAGACTAGACGTACCAAAACATCATGGGAGGCTGATATAATCGAGTCACGCTTGTTGGCTGAAATTCATGACGGCTTTGTAACTAAGGTACTGGATCCTCCCCTTTGTGTGCATGGGCTTTTTGTGGTTCCGAAAGATAGTGGTGGTGGCCGTAGTGTAGTGGATTGCAGTAGGCCTAAGGGTAGTTCTGTGAATAACTGGTCTTCTACTATTGCCCCGAAATTTAAATACAAGGGTATCGATGATGTGGTGGAATTATTGGAGAAGGGGGACTACCTGGCTTGTATCGACATTAAGGATGCTTATCGGGCTGTCCACATTCACCCGGATGATCGCTCTAGCCAGGGTCTTAAGTGGCGGTTCAAGGGAGAAAATTTCGATACTTATTTACTTGATAGTAGACTTTGTATGGGTATGTCCTCGAGTCCCTATATATTCTCCCGCATCTCGGATTTTGTGGTGCGATGTGCAGCCAGAGAGAGGGTTTGTCATGTAGTGAACTACCTAGATGATTTCTGTATCATCGCCGGTACATTTGACCAGGCAGCTGCTTACCAGCAGATAACCATTGCTATTCTTCGTCGCTTGGGTTTTTATATTAGTTATAGAAAACTTATTTCTCCATCCATGAAGGTCAGGTTCCTTGGGATAGAGGTGGATTCTGAATCTTTAGAATTATCACTCCCCCAGGATAAGTTGGATAAGTTGCGGGGAAGACTTCTGAGTTTTAAGTCAAGAAGGAAGGCTTGCAGGAGGGACCTGGAGAGCCTTGCTGGCCTCCTGGCACATTGTGCAAAGGTGGTGAGGGGCGGCAGGACCTTCAGTAGAAGGGTCTACGATTTGATCGGTACTCTTCGTGAACCGTATTTTAAGGCAAGACTTAACGCAGGCTTTAGGGCTGATATTGACTGGTGGATTGAATTTGCTTCTAGTTTTAATGGCAAGGCAGGTATGTTGGGTAAATTTGCCGCTACTAAAGCTATGTACAGTGACGCCTCCGGCTGGGGCCTTGGCGCTAGTTTTGCTAATGACTGGCTGGTTGGTGCATTCAGCACCGCTGACGAGCATGTGATAGATCAGGTTTGTGGTCACCATGGGGTCAGGCTGATGGACGGATTGGGTGATAAACATATTAATATTAAGGAAATGCATGCGGTATTTGAGGGCTTTCGCCGCTGGGCAGCTGACTGGTCTAATTCTGAGATTGTTTGTATAACTGATAGTGCAGTGGTTCAGGCCTCACTCAATACAGGTCGCTCCCGCTCTGCTGATATAATGGCTATGTTGCGCGAAATCTTTTGGTTGTCTGTTAGCAAGAATTTTGTGTTCCATTCAGTTTACATTAATACACGCATTAACACTGTTTGTGATGCCCTGAGCAGATTGGACGCTGGCTCCAGCTGCTCTCGAATAAGGGAGGTTGACAGTGATCGGGTTATGTGCTGCACTCACCTTTTTGATGCCCCTATTCTTTTTCCTTGCAGATCTGGTGCAGTTGCGAGCTGAACAAAAGGGATTTGAGAGCCATTCTTATGCAAAAAATTCTATTTCAACCCATTCCGTTCAGATACGGAGGTATTTTGAATTCCTTGCTCTTTTTCTTAGCGACAGTTCTCCTTTTCCTTGTGCCTCTGAGCGAGTTGCATTATACGCAGCTTGGTTAGCTAGGTCGCTGACCTACAGGTCGGTCTTAAATTATTTGTCGGGCTTGAATTATTTTCTCAGACAGAATGGGGCATTGCCCATCCAATACGATGATTTTCTGGTTGCGTCAACCCTGAAGGGGATAAAGCGCCAAAAGGGGGATGCTCACCATCAGGCCCCCCCTATCCTACCACATATGCTTTTGCGCATTTTTTCTTTATTGACTAACAACCCAGGCCATATTGCCTGGCGTGCAGCTATCTTGTGCTCATTTAGAGCACTCCTTCGTAAATCACAAATCACTGACTCAGATTCTGCCCTGTGTAGGGGGGATTTTTTCTTCCACCCATGGGGAATGATAATACGGGTGCGTCGCTCGAAGACTATACAGTTTCGTGAGAGGGTCTTGGAGATACCCGTATCTCGCTGTCCCAATACAGCCCTTTGTGCAGTCTATTGGACAGAGCGCCATTTTACTGATATAACAGCCCGGGACGGGGACATGGCTTTTCGCCTTCCGGGACTGGGCAGCTCCTCTTTCCCGATGACATATTCAGCTTATCAGGAGATGCTAGCACTGTTCTCAAATAGGGCGGGCCTCGGTGAGGAGCATTTTACCTCGCATTCCCTTAGAAGGGGAGGTTGTACATATTTGGCTATGTCAGGAGCCTCTATTGAGGAAATTAAGGTATGGGGTGATTGGGCCTCTGACACGGTCTACTCCTACTTAAAGACTCCATTGCAAGAAAGGATAGTAAATGACTTCCGTGTCTCGGCTTCTTTGTCAACAATTGAGGTCGGGGGGTCGGTTGGTGGGGCGAGCCCAGTTTAGCGGTCCCGTTTGGCGTTTATTGCTCGGCCAAGAGCCTTATCAATAAATTAGGCTGTTCACCAACCTTCCGTCTCTTCCTCTTCCTTTCACTTAGCCTGACTTTATGTGCAATATAATCTATTATATAAATATAAAATGGCGGGTGAGCTTATTATAATATTATTTATTATCCTATGATCTTATAATATTATTTATTATCCTACGACTTCATGATTATTTCTCTCCATTATATATATTTGCTGCGGGCCAGCACTTTTCTTGCTGCTTCCCCTCCCCCCACCTTCTACACTGCTCACTTCTGCTGTTTGCTTGGCACACTACACACCTATTTTTACTTTTAGCTTTGTATAGGTAGGGCGTTTATTGCTCGGCCAAGAGCCTTATCAATAAATTAGGCTGTTCACCAACCTTCCGTCTCTTCCTCTTCCTTTCACTTAGCCTGACTTTATATATATATATATATATATATATATATACAGTCTACTCTGTCAATAACAGCCTCTGTCAATAACGAATCTCTGTCAATAACCACAAAAAGTGCTAGTCCCATCATAGCACCCCTTTAATTTAACAGCATTGCCTCTGTGTCTAACGGACAACTGTCTTGTGTGGACAATGAGCCGTTTTTTCCACCTATTTGATCAATATTCTCTGTCAATAATGACATGCCATATAGTTATAATATAGTAGAAATGGGTAGTTGTACAAATGACCAATTGTACAAATGACAAATTGTACAAATGACAAATTGTTGAAGTGACGAATAGTAGAAATGACTAATTTTACAAATGACATATTGTAGAAATGACTTTGTAAGGACTGTCCGAGTCATCAAGTATAGAAGAAAAACATCAGTCAGTCTCTGTCTATAACGGATCTCTCTCTATAATGACAACTTGGTCCAGTCCCATGGGTGTCCGTTATAGACAGAGTAGACTGTATATATATATGTATATATATGAATATCTGCCCATTAATTCTGCTCCAGAACAACAGATGTAACGATATGTAAGCACTTAGTGGTGCTTGAGGGGGTTTTGTTTTTGTGAGAGTATGTTTTTGTGAGAGTATGTTTTGTTAGTGCTTATTTTGTAAGTATGTGCCTATGCATGTCTCTTTGTGAGCATAGTCTTTTGGGGTGGAGGTTTTATAGAGGGGGAGGAGGGGGAGATTGGGGCGTTTTGGTAAAAGTATTCTTTTGTGAGAGGGGTGTTTTTTTGGGGGGGGGGGGGTAAACTTGGCTTTCGCAATTGTGTTTTTTGTGAGTGTCTTTGCGTGTTTTTATTAGAATGTCTGCGTTTTTTTATGAGAGTGTATTTACATGTTTTTATGAAAGTGTTCTTACGAACATTTGTTTGTGTGACGCTGCTTTTGACCGCGTGTGTCTTTTGTTAGTGTATTTGTGTTTGTGAGCTGTTCATTACATAAAAAAGAGGGTTAGTACTTATCATTTTGGAAGAGTGATGTAACATTTATTGCTAGGATAGTGCAGTATATTGCACTCTTTATTTGGCCATATATAGCTCTAACAACTTTTGAAGAAATGGCTAAGTAACATTACAATGTACTAATTGGCTTAGTGTCAGGATAATCTGACTGAGTGGGATATCAGGTCATGGTGCTGTCAGCCTGGTCTTCCAGTGGGGCAGCACTATTAAGTCGCCATGAGTGCGCACTGTCACAAGTCGGTACCCGTCCTGATATGACCCTAGATGTTGCTAGGACGTAAAACAACCAGAAACAAACAAAACAACTCGACATTCCAATATATTTGTCGGAGTTGTCCTTTATAGGGTCTGGCCTAAAGATTGAAACATCGTTAAAGTTGTATACTCCGATCATTTTATATTTATGTCAGTTTAAAAAATCATAAATCCACTAGGTTGATCGATATAATCTACCTTACTTTAATTTTAAATTGCTAACTTTTGGAAATATTTGAAGTGCAAACATCCCAAATTAATTTGGGCATGCATGTCTAAATTCTGACACCATAAACTTCAACAGGAACGGCTTATAAGTTAGATTGAATGTAAAATTTAGTATTCCCATCTATGCACAAGCAAATGCGTAATAACTAAATTTGAAGAGTTCAGGCGCAAAACCATGTAAACTCCAATCAAAAAAATGTAATTAAAATAAAAGATTTTTCACTTAAAATTATTTTACTTCTCATTAATTCCACTTTTATTGCGATGACCTGATTATGAAGCAAAGAACAAAAGGTAGGGATGTAAAAAAAAACACTCAACTTTTTGGTGGTTTGATTCCAATATTTATGTCAATTTTTGGATTGGCGTTTACATGATTTTGCGCCTGAACACTTCATTTGTATCTAAATTCTAATTAGATACAGTAAACCCTCCTTAACCGACCACCTCCACAGATCGACCACTCCTGACAATCCTGTTGGTACACTCACAGTGTCCCACACTGTTGGGGTGGGTGTATCGATCGCTATATTTGGGTCCCAACAATAGACGAGATCGCTATTCTGACTGCGCATGCGCTGAAAACGTCGCTGAGAGTAAAATAAAGGCATCCAGCCATTGCGTTTGCCGATACGCGTAGGGCAAAACTTCGATTTTATTCAAAATTAATGGAAAGACAGAACAATGTTGCGCAAACATGGATTCATGCTTGCAATATAGTAATATAATGATATAATGAATATATTTAAGATACAAATATCATTAATTAAGCATTTGGAGCTAAGAAACATACAATTCCCCACAACACAATCAGTAACTTTACAGGTTGATGTTTACATCACCATTTTAAATTCTTGTTCTAAATATTAAAATGTGAAATGTGTGAACAGAAACTTGTTTCAAAGAAATATATAACCAGTGCCTGACTAACCGCTACCCATTTCCTTGCTCTACAGACGTTATTAACCAAGGGATATAAATAAAAACATGAATAAAATAAGTAAAACTGACTCTGGCTACAGTTCTAACACTAGTCTGGGTGACCAGATTTGTTTAGATCTAAATGCAGATTGCATAAGATGTGCTGATTAGATTGTTGTAAATGCAAAGCTGGATAAAAGATTAACATCTTAATTTATTATATATATATATATATATATATATTTTAGTTGGTATTCTATGTTTCAAACAAGAGCTGAGATGAGCAGAAACTAGCACATTTCATAGCTGCACATGTGCTTCTCGCGGGTTCAGGTTCAATGCACTGCGCGGCTGGAATGACGAACTAGTCTATACCATTGTAACCATATTCTAACTCCCTAAACCGACCACGTCCCTAAATGGACCACTTGAAGTCGGTCCCAAAGTCGGTTGATTTAGAAAGGTTTTACTGTATATAGAATCAAATCTAGATAAGTCTTTCGAAAGGTTGATGCTTTTCATCGGACTATGTATGCACTTTTAACGTCGCCTTATAGATATGAGCCTGTCTCAAAAGGGGATAACTACTTTCTTTTTTGTCCACGTAACGATTGACACAAAACAGCACAGAAACGGCTACACTGAAAACACAAGCACATTTGCTTCAAATTAATATGTATTCTATTGGGATTATGAAACACCATGTAAAAAGCAAATCAGTTTATCCTGAGCAAATTCATATGTTGATCGTTACAATGGACAACGTTTTTGAGACAGTCTCATATATATATATGAATCAGACTTAAAAATTATTTTTTTTAAGTAAAAAGAAGCATTTTCAACGCGTTCAGGATACACTTACTAATTTAAATCTTTCTTTGGTGCCCCCCCCCCTTCTGCCCCCATCCCCTCCCCACAACAAACTACAAAGCAGCATCAGCAGTAGCTCAGTGCTAAATAAAAGGTAAAACTAATTAGTAGCGTGTTTACCATGTACATGTGCATATGTTCACATTAAAAAGATGTAATGGCCCTGTCACACTACGACGTAACAACGTCGACGTAGGGAGAACGTGAAGAACGTTGAACTTCTCAGCATAGTATGCAAATTTTGGCACAAGTTGAACGTGGATGCAGCGTAGTGGACGAGAGAGTAACGTTGGTAAAGCGTAGTGATACCGTCATTCAACGAGAGAGGTCAACGTAATGACGATCACGGAACGTTATGAACGTTATTCCATCGCCAGAAGAACGTTACGTGACGTTCGCTACGTCATGAGACGTTGAACGTACGTTGAATGCACATTCTCCTGACGTTCTCCTGACGTTCTCCTGACGTTCTCCTGACTTTCCCATTACGCCACATGGACGTTTCCGCCGGCTTTAATGTGGGTCATCGAAACGTGTGGAACGTAGTGGAACGTAGTGGAACGTAGTGGAACGTAGTGGAACGTAGTGGAACGTAGTGAGGAACGTTGGCCTAACGTCCGTTTAACGTCATTGACGTTCGCTGAACGTGAACAGAACGTATGGCGAACGTAAACCCTTACGTTCGACCTACGTCAAAACTTTTGAACATGTCCAAAACATCGACGTAACTCGACGTAACACGATGTAATGTGACGTACCTCGACGTCAGTCTAACGTCATTATGACGTCATCATAACGTAATCCAACGTACATCAACGTAATGACGAAATATCACCACGTTAGGCTCACGTTCGCTCATTACGTCGTAGTGTGACAGGGGTATTAAGCTTAAGTATAATTCTGACCCCCACCCCCCGCAACCCCCCCCACCCACCCACCCACACTCACCCCACCCATACCGGCAGCGTGCGTGCGTGTGCGCATGCGTGTGCGCAGGCGAGGCTCCCAC
The DNA here is from genome assembly GCA_030323885.1 of Branchipolynoe longqiensis. NCBI lineage: Eukaryota > Metazoa > Annelida > Polychaeta > Phyllodocida > Polynoidae > Branchipolynoe > Branchipolynoe longqiensis. The sequence goes on along the minus strand of CM059189.1, from coordinate 73,204,545 downwards.
GCGGTGGACCCCGGCGAATTGATGTCACCGTTGGGGGCAGGACACCGTTTCACCAACAGTTAATTCACTTAAAGCTGCATAGTCCAATGAAAGCTGAAAATGTAGTTATCTCAAGAAATCGCAGAAACTCAAAATCACGCAGCTTTAAAATTTCATTGTCTGATGAAAGTATCACATTTTCTAAACAAAAACACTCAGTTATATTTTAATGCTTCATATCTAACTTAGGTACTAGTGCACTTATTGAAGCTGCATAGTCTGAAGAAAACATCACATTTTCAAAACCTAAATAATTATCTAGATTTGATACTACATATCTAACTGATATACTGTTAAACATTTGTCGCCACATAGAAGGGAATACTGGGGCAATTTAAGAGAACCTGTTACTGCAGTCAATTTAATAGTACCTGTTAAAAGCTGCATAGTCCGATGAAATTATCAAATTTTCCAAACCAAAACAATTATCTAAATTTGATTCTACATATCTAACTTAGATACTGGTGCACTTATTAAACATTTGTCACCACACAGAAAGGAATACCGAGGCAATTGAATAGAACCTGTTACTGCAGAAGCCTATGGTGGTCAGAGTTTTGGCAAGCTTACCAAAATTAATTTTGCATGGTTCCACTTCAAATATCTCAAAAGTTAGCCACTTAAAATAAAAGTTACTTCAAGTTAAAGTAAGGTACATAATAACGATCAACCTAATGTATTTATCTAAAAACCATCGGACTATGCGACTTTAATGCTGAATCCTATGGTGTCGGAATTTTGACATGCTTGCCGAAATTAATTTGGCATATTTTCACTTCAAATTAAACTCTAAAGTTGAATAGTCCTTCTAAGCAGCAATAAACGTCTTCAAATGCACCAATATCGAGAGATGAATACATAAAGTAACATCTGGATAGGTTCTTTGCTTTAAATTTTTTTAAATTTTCATCAGACTAGTCTTGTCACCAAAAGGCGCCTTTATCAAACACTTCCGGGTTACAGCAGAGGTCAGTAATGACACTTAACCTTCACTTTTCAAATTGTCTGGTTTCCCCAGTACCAGAAGGGATGGCCGAATTACTCATTTAGTTTAGCGTCTGTCTCCCGTTTTGGTAGATCGTGGGATTCGAACCCAGAGGTTTGTGTTTGAACCCTGGTCGAGTCAAACCAATGACTTAAAAATTGATACTTGTTGCTTCCTAGCCTGCCACTTGGCATTATTAGGATATGGCAATGACTGGTTCATTCAATGGCGGGATAATGTGACTGACTGGGATATCAGGTCATAGTGCTGGTAGCCAGGTCTCCCAGTGGAGCAGCACTATAAAGTCACCATGGGTGCACACTGTTACAAGTCATTACCCGTCCTGATATGACCTTAGATGTTGCCAGGACGTAAAAGCCCAACAACCCAACAAACCTATGCTATCAATGGCGAGCACCAGGCTAGGTAGCGACAAGTATCAATTTTAATAAGTCGTAGTTTTAATTCGGCTGGGATTCGAACTCCTGACCTTATCATATATATATATATATATATATAAATATATATATGTATATATATATATATCCAGCAGCTCGCCGCTGGAATTTAAATGCGCAACATGGAGGGCAGCGCACCGGGCGACAGCCCGGACTTGTCCACCTGTCACATCCTGATAAGGTAGGGGGAGGCAGCGACCCCGGAGGTCGACCGGGCGGCGCCGGGGTGCTCTGCAGCGGCGAAGCGTGACAGCGCGCTAATGACAGAGGCGGGGGGAGGCCTCTGCCGTGTCCCATCTGCGCCACCCAGCTGCCGCCACTCGGCGGCCCACGCGCACCAGATTCAGATGCTTTGAGCTGCTCAGCCTTAGCGCCGCGACAGCCTCTCCGCCCTTCCTCCAGCACTGCGTGCATCCATCATGGCGGAGGACGGAGTTTCCTGCACGAGTTTTGACTTCCTAGACTGGGCTACCATCTCTGGCCTAAGCAGGAAGACAACCGGCACAATGGCGCAGGAGGATCTGACGAAAAGAGTGGCACTGCTTGCGGTCAACAAGTCAGACTTTGCGGCACTGGACATCTCCCGCGGTCAGTGGGCCCTCCTCTGGGCCGCCCTCTGCGAGCTGGGAAACACCGAGTTCGGCACCGGCGCCAGCACGAGCCCCAGCCGAGGGGAGGACAGGCAACCGCCCCCCGCCCAGGTCGACCGCGCGGCGGCCGACCGGCGGCACAACACCGACAAGGCGCGGCAGGAGCGCCATGCCATACTAGAAGCGAGTGCCGCTTTCGACCAGCTTTGGACTTCCGCGACCGCCGACAGGCTGCTCGGCAGAACTGGAGGCGACAGCGCCGAGACACCGGAGCGCGCCCGCCCCGCAGGCGGATCTGGGTACATCGCCCCAGCAGCCGCCCCCGCGACTCGCCCCAGTCGGTACGGCATCGGCCCAGTCCCGTGCCACAACCTTACCGTCCGCGCGAAGTCCAGCAAGGCACTAAGAATAATCAACTATCTCCCGCGCGCCGTGCGTGAACGGATCGCCAAGAAAAGCAAAGAATACCTTCAGATAGTTCACCCTCCCTCCGGCCTGGTGCAATTCAAGATGGAAGAGGATTTGTGCGCGTGCGTCTACCTGACGCAGGGGGAGTGGGGGGTGGCCAACCAGTGCCTGGCCGCGCACCTGCTCCAGCTGGGCGATCTGGAGTGCCAAGACATTGAGTACTATATGTGGTATACCGCCAGCATTCACAACTTTGCCTCCAGGTTTGAGTGGCAGTCGATCATCGACTATGACACTCAGTACCGCGAAATCCAGGCCGAGCACGGGATGGCCTGGGGTACCGTGGCCACGTACCTGGAAATGCAGCTCCTCATCCCCAGACAGCGCCCCGCCCCCAACCAGAAGGGGCCACCCCGGTAACGGCCACCAGGGGGGGGGGGGGGCGCAGCAGCACAGGGTGGGACGCACCGACCCCACCACCACCACCACGGGGGAGAGGACCATATGCCGCTTGTTCGCTAACACGGGGAAGTGCCCGTACTCCCCGTGTAAGTACGAGCATGCAAAAAAGGAACAGGGGAGTCGGGGGGGCCTTGATCCCAGAAGCCTGGGAGCGGCTCCTCTCCCCAGACACCCCGGCGCACGCGGAGATCATGGCCTTGGTGCGCAACGGATTCCGAGTCACCAACACCCCAGTCTCCAGCGCGCCCTCCCTCCAGCCCAACCACCCGTCAGTGATGCGCCCGGGCGCGGTGGAGGCGCAAGTGCACGCTGAGATCCATAACGGCTGCTACATCTGGCGCGACGGCCCGGCGCACATCACCAGCACCCTCGGGGCCATCCCCAAGGAGTGGGGCGGGATCCGACTGATCCACGACACCTCCCGCCCCAGGGGAAGCGTGCTGAACGATTATGCGGAGGGCACGGGCTACAGCTGCTCCACGGTCAAGCAGGCAGCTGCCCTCCTCCGGCGGGGCGACTATATGGGGAAAGTCGACCTGGCGAGCGCCTACCAGAGTGTGCGGTTCCACCGCCGCCAACGCGGGGCAGCAGTGGACTTTCGCGGGCTACGTCGCCCCCACCTACCTTTATGATACCCGGCTTATGTTCGGCGCGCGGTTGAGCGTGATAGTGTTCAATCGGCTCACGCAAGCGGCGCTGGGTATCATGCGCGCGCGCGGGTGGGGCGAGCACATAATAGTGTACTGTGACGATTTTTTCGTCACCCACCCTCGCCGCGGCGAGTGCCGCCGCCTCATGGGGGAACTGCGCGAGCTGGGGTTCGCCATAAATTACAAGAAGCTGGTAGGCCCCAGCACCAACATCACCTTCCTGGGGGTTGAGATTGACACTACCTCTTTCACCTTGGGCCACCCCCTCGGGAAACTCCAGGCCTTGATAGCAGAGGCCGAGGCGGCGGCGGCATGCCGCAGCCTGACCAAACGGGAGCTGCAATCGATATGCGGGAAGCTCGGCTGGGCCGCCCAAGTGCTCTATCTATGGAGGGCGCACGCACCTCTGCCACATCCTCGACCTCATGGGCACGCTCAACCGCTCCTCCCACCACTGCCGCAGTGCGCGAGGATCTCACCTGGTGGATCCTGTTCGCCCACAGCCACAAAGGGCGCACACCGATCCTGGATGCCGCCCCCGCCACCCCCATCTCCACAGACGCCTGCCTGGACGGGGTGGGAGGCTACCACAACGGGGACTGGTTCGCCCTCGCTTTCAGCGACTGGCCGGGGACCCAGCACCTTTCCATCAATTACAAGGAGGTGCTCAGCCTGGTGCCCGCAGCGCACCTCTGGGCGCACACCTGGGCCAACAAGCGAGTGTACGTCCACATGGACAACCAGACTGCCACCGCGATCACCAACCACGGCACTGCGAAGGACTCCCTAGTCATGGCTTACCTCCGCCAGATATTCTATGCGTCGGTCATATGCAATTTCAAACTCTGCGCTGTTTACTCTTCGAGCGTCTCCAACTTCGTGGCCGATGCGGCGAGTCGGCTCATGCTGCGCGGTGGGCGTTGCGCCTTCAGGCAGCACTGGCACACACTATTACAGACAGCCGCCGCGCCGCGCCCCACGGGCCGCCTACCGCCCCACTCGGCACTTGGCACGCCCTGCAGTAGGATGGACACGGCAGCCTTAGACCGTGAGGTAGCTTTCTACCAACGCAGCGCCTACGCCCCCAACACCAGGCGGCCCTATGCCACTCACAGGTGCACCTACCTGCGGTTCTGCGCCGCGGTGGGTTCTCCTTCCGTCCTTGCCTACTCTGCCCTCCTCTGCCGTTATGCGGCGCACCTGGCATGCACATGCGGTATAACTCCATATGACAATATATGAACATTGTGCGCATGCTGCACAGGGAGTGGGACCTCCCTAACCCATTGGAGGGCGAGTACCGGCTCCTCACCACCCTGCGCGGCATCCGCCGTGAGCGCGACGACGCCGCGTGCCGGAAAGCCCCCATCAGCGCGGAGATGCTGGTCACCATACTGCGGCACATCAACATGATGAACCCGGCCCACACCGCCGCGTGGGCCGCAGCACTAGCCATGTTTTACGGGCTCCTGCGGCGGTCCAACCTCATGCCCAACACCGCTGCCACCTTTGACACATCGCGGCACCTGCGCCGCTCGGATGCACATTTCACGCATGCAGGCATCAACCTGACTGTGTGCTGGTCCAAGACAAACCAGTACCGCGGCCCCACGCGCGTGATCCCTCTACCGCGCATGACCGCGCACCCCCTGTGCCCCACACAGGCTTTATACCACTCCTGCGCGCAGTCACCGCCGACCCCACCCACGGGCCCCCTCCTCTGGGCGGGGAGGGCCCCCCTCACTGCCCCCCTTTTCTGGCTGGTCATCCGCGGCACACTCCAACATGCGGGATTCGCGCCAGTGGACTACGGCACCCCCAGCTTCCGGCGGGGGGGGCTCTTGCACCCTATTCAACGCGGGCACACCGGAAGCGCGCATCCGCGAGCTGGGTGGATGGGCATCGACTGCCTGCACAACTTACATCATCGCCGACACCGCGTGCATCGGGCGCACCACCAGCGCCGCCGCGATGCCGTGCGCATGAGCCCCCAGCCTCACGGCGCACACCGACACTACCACGACTGCGAGCTGGGTCATGGGATGCTGGGCGCGCGGGGGGAGGGCGCGCCGCACACTAGACAGCGGGCCAGCATGCCACCCTTCCCCTTGCAGGTACTGGGTTCGATACCCAACCCTTGACTTTACCTTTATTAATTTTAATTATATTATTAGCTCATTATGTATTGTTACATTGCATTGCATATTTCTCGCGCCCATTGGGGCCGTGTGCGCACCTGCTGCTCAGGTGTGTCACTCTCATGTGCTTGTCTGTTACATCACCTGTATAGTCAGACTTTCATAAAAAGTCCTTTTTACTCCCCCCATGTGTTGGCGTTCATTTAAATATATATATATATATATATATATATATGTATATGTATATATATATTGGTTATGACTGGGTGGGTTCCCTTGGGCCTCTGCCCCCAGTCTGCTCACACGTGACCACATTGCGAGGGACCAAAATGAACCGTTGTAAGTGGACTGAAAAGACACAATTAGAACTGACTACCCTGACGTCAAGTACCCAGCCCCCTCAGGCGCGTCACAACCTCTCACCCCCCCCCCCCCCCCCCCACACACACACACACTCACCCGCCTTCACTCACTGTCGCCCCAACTGGGTGGGTGAGGGGTGATCACACACAGGGTACCCGAAACAACAGCAGCATTTTACCAACAAATCCAAAAGAAAAACTGAGTAGGTCTACTATAAAAACAGGAGATATTGAAGTTGCATAGGCCGATGTTTTTGAGTGACTGTCTTCTTTTTTAAATGATATTTATATCTCAGATTGACTGTTATTTTTTAGCTTAGATTGAAGTTGCTTATATTTTAAGCAAGCTTAAAAGCTCAATTCAGCACCGGCCTTAAAGCTTACTTATGTGATTGATTGATTGATTGATTGGTGGTTGTTTTACTCCGTGTCGGCAGTATAGGCCATGTTCACGGCGAATACTTCGGTGAAGGGCTACTTCAAGGTTTAGATGATTTTCTTTTTTTTTTAAATTAAATGGATAGACAATTTATTGGAGTAAACAATATAAGCTAAATATTATAACTATCACAATTAATTTTAGATCAGTGTAAGGCAGCAGGGTCTTTTTGTGAACACACTGACAAACAGGCAAACGCACACATTCACTTGTATTTGTATAGATGGCAAACTTTTGAGCTATTTGAAATGCAGACATGTAAAATCAATTCTGGCAAGGACCCTAAAATTATGATACCATATGCTTTTGCAGTAGCAGGTTCTATTACACTGACTCAATATTCCCTTCGATGCTGCAACAAATACGCAATAAGTGCACCCATATCTAAATTGGATACATAGAATCAAATCTAGATGAGTGTTTTGGTTTTGAAAATGTTGATGCGTTCATAGGATTATGTCGCTTTAACGAAGTGCCCTCAATTTAGTGTAAATTCCGCTCGCAACCATTGTCTCACCTGGGGAGGGGGTCGTGGGAGGGGGAGTGAGCACGGTTGATGCGGGCGGGGGGGGGGGGGGGGTAGGCGGGAGCAGGGGGGAGCTGGATTGGTGGGAGGCTTGATGGGGGGAGGGGGGCTTCCTTATCAGAGCGAGTGTGTGCTTTGGTATACGAGCTGGGATGTGGGATTGGGTGGGGGGCTGGAGGGGGGGTTGAATGTGGGGGTGGAATGTGGTGGGGTTGTGGAGGGGGTGAGCTGTGGAGGTGGGTTATGGGGGTGGGTTGTATGTTTGTTTGTTGTTGTTTTACGTCCTAGCAACATCTAAGGTCATATCAGGACGGGTACCGACTTGTGACAGTGCGCACTCATGGCAACTTTATAGTGCTGTCCCACTGGGAAACCAGGCCGCCGGCACCATGACCTGGTATCCCACTCAGTCACATTATCCTGACACTGAGCACACCAGTCCTTGCCCTATCCTAATAATGCTGAGCGCCTGGCTAGGAAGCGACAAGTATCAATTTTAAAGTCATTGGTTTGACTCGACTGGGACTCGAACCCACGACCCCACGATCTACCAGCACGGGAGACGGACGCTCTAACTCATTCGGCCATCCCGTCTGGTTGGGGTGGGTTGTAGGCGTGCAATGTGGGGGTGGGTTGTGGGGGGTGCAAGGTGGGGGTGAATATGGGGGGAGGGGGTTTGTGGGGGATTGTGGGACAGCCGTGGAGGTGGTTTTGGAGGTGGGGTTATGGGGGTGGGAGGGGGGGGGGTGTCATGGTGGAGGGGGAGGTTAGAGGTTGTCGGTTGGGGTGGGCTGTGGAGGGATGTGGGGTGAGTTGTGGGGTGGGTTGTGGTTGAGGGTTGTGGGGGTGGGGATGGGTTGTGAGGTGGTTTGTGGGGGTGGTTTGTGGGGGTGGGTTTTGGGGGTGGGGGTGGGGGTGGGTTGTGGGGGTGGTTTGTGGGGGTGGGTTCCGGGGATAGGTTGTGATGAGTTGTGGGGTGGGTTGTGGGGGGGGGGGGCATGTGGCGGATTATTGGAGTTGTCTGTGAGGGTGGGTTGTGGGGGTGGCTGTGGGGGAGGTGGTGGTGGTGGTGATGGTGGGTGTGGCGGGGGGGGGAGTAAAGGTTGCCGTGTGCGGCACCCTGGTGTAGGCTCTGCGGGGTATGTGCATGCGCAGGTTGTTAACTAATCAATTATCACTAATCACATGCACTCATTGGACCCCTCGTGGACGCCCATTGTCTTTGTCCAGTGCGCCGTGCGCATATCTGCGTGTCAGAACGCCCGGGGCACCGAGACCGTAATAGCCTACTCAGTCGGCAGTCATCCCACCCCTACCTGTCTGCCCTTCACGTTCAACACCCCTCCCCTCCCCCGCCCCAAGACACGTATACGCACACACCCGCCCCACCCAACACATACATTCGCACATTCCCCCGCCCGACCGTGCCTCAACACACACATACACACATACACATCTCACCGCCCGACCCCGCCTCAACACACACATACACACATACACATCCCCCCTCCCAACCCCGCCTCAACACACACATCCATACACACCCCGCCCGACCCTGCCTCAACACACACATACACACATACACATCTCACCGCCCGACCCCGCCTCAACACACACATACACATCCCCCCCTCCCAACCCCGCCTCAACACACACATACATACACACACCCCGCCTGACCCTGCCTCAACACACACATACACACCCCCCCACCCGACCCTGCCTCAACACACACATACACATCCCCCCGCCCGACCCTGCCTCAACACACACATACACACATACACAAATACACCCCCCTCGCCCGACCCTGCCTCAACACACACATACACACACACCCCGCCCGACCCTTTCTCAACCACACATACCCACATACACATCACCCCTCCCGACGCCGCCTCAACACCATACACCCCCCCCAACCGACCCTGCCCCAACACACACATACACACATACACATCCCCCCTGCCTGACCCCGCCTCAACAACACATACACACATACACATCCCCCACCCGACCCCACCTCAACACACACATACACACATACACACATACACACATACACACATACACACATACACACACCTAGATACAAGATTCACCCCGTACTGCTGCAGTAGGGGTGCAAACCAACCCTATGTAAAAGCTGTTGAAAAAACGAATCAATGAATTGAGAGCCTAATTTCACAATCTAAGAAGCAACATTTATTCTTTACATACGTCTTATTGATAGCCCGCTACCTTTGAGTTGAAAAATATAATATAATATCTAGTTTAATCAGATTTAAAAGTGAAATCAACGGCGTTCTCTGACCGCCATCTTGTCTTTTTGCATTCTCTCTCATTCACCAACTCTGTTCTGATATAAGTAACCATTTGACACTGGTGCCAGGCATTCTACTTGTTGTTCCACACTAACACTATTTTCGCCCGTATTTATATAAGGCTGGTCTTCACCCGTGTACTATAAGTACCGGGTGAATCTTTTATCTAACACACACCCCGCACCACCCAACACACTCTCATACTCCTCACCCCTGCCGCACACTGCTTCACCGCACTGACACATACTGTCTCTCGGACTGAGTTACACTATGATATATTACTAAGTATACATGTACAACAATAATCTTTAACATTGTTCCTTGCATGAGTATGTTCAGTTGAGTTGTTATTTGACTTACATTCTAAACATGTACTCTTTTGTTGCTCTGATTTCCCGTAAGCTAATAAAAGTATCGTCATAACATATCGTCATAATTTACAGGTTTTAACAATTTTATTGACTGACCTACATTCTGATGTTTTTGTTATTCATGGTGAGATATGGACTCACCTGTGCTCGTTTTCTATACATGTCTGTCTGGTTGTGGGTTATTATTTTTGTATGCGTGTCTGGAGAGAATGGTATTTGATTGGAGGTTGTGTGAATGGTGATAATAGCAGATTGTCACCTTTACTAATCAGAGAATGATCATCCTGATCAGCCTGCTGATGACGACGACACCAACTTCCGGTTAGTTGTGATTGTTACTGCGATCAGCATGGTTACTGGGGTCACTAATGGTACTGGTATCGCTGTGGTTACTGATGCCAGTATTATTACTATTATTACTATTATTAGTGGTATCGCTATGGCTACTGATATCAATCACTATTACTTCTTGTGGCAGTATCTGGTGCTGGGATCGCGATAGTTACTGGTTTCACTATTACTTATGGGGTGCCTATTGTTATAGGTGTCACTATTATTACTGGGATAATTATAGCTATAGCTATCCCAGTAACTATAACTTATAGTTACTGGTGTTACTGTTCTTACTGAGGCCACTATTGCTACTGCTATCGCTAAGGTTACTGACGTCACTAGTGGTTTTTTCTTGAAGATTTATATCGCCTCTCTTGGATAAATCTGAATAGACTTGTTTTCACCATTAGACAGTTTGTTGATAGAAAGCCTGAGCCTATGTTTTTACCAACACAAGGGACTTTTAACCTCCGACACCACATAGACATGGTATGAGAGCACCTGGACTTTGATGATGCTGTAAGTTATACACAGCAGTGGAAATCCAAATTGGCAGAGGTGGGGCCATGGGGAATCGAACCACCGACCTTCAGATTAGGAGTCTAACCTCGAAAAAAGTCACACACTCTAACCACTCCGCCAGAGAGAACAACATGCGTAACGCGTGTTACTGATATCACTATTGTTACCGGTGTTAATATTATTGCTGGGATCGCTATAATTACTGGAGTCACTATTGTGATTGGGGCAACTATTATTACTGGGATCGCCGTGGTTACTGGTATCACTATTAGTTACTGGGTGTTATTCTGGTTACTGTGGACACTATTTTTACTGGGGACACTATTGTCACTGATGTTACTAGGGGTACTCGGGTTACTATTGTTATTCTGGGGTTATTCTATGTTCCTGGGGTTAAATATATATATATATATATATATGTATATATGTATATGTATGAATTCTTCGAGTATGTGCGGCGGGAGGGGGGGGGGGGCACCCGAATAGATTATCCCGACAGGTGGGGGGAGGGGACTCCACCAAGGCGTCTATGGAGGAATAATAATAAAAGTAATAAATATATCTTCCCCTAGCATTCATACTCGTATAATGCGTTATGCATCACATATATCCTAAGCCATCCTGTCATTTAGAAGAACTGATCTGCATCGAGATGATGAGTTCACTAACACTAGTTGTACTTATAGCAACATTTAATTGTCGTTCTTTACAAACAGGAATACCGGGGCGGCCTACTTAATATCCAGAGTCGATTGTGTTGCTGTTGGTTTGTGTTTTCATTTGTTTTTTCTTAAGCAAATAAACTCTGCGTTGGTGCAATCGTCACCTATAAGATAAACTAAGTTATGCTAGTACATGCCGTCTATGGCTACTTATTAATGTTATCTGTTAGATCTTGATATTTATATTGATTATGGATCATATAATATAAGATTAGGAGGCTACAGATTATTCTGGGGTTTTTTAACAATTTTTTTGATTTATTTTAAATACAAGTGATTCTATATTTTATTTGAGTGAGGGTCTTGGTGGTTATGGTTGGTGTAACTACTCCAAATTTATTGTGGTGCTAAGCAATATGGGACAAAACTTTGTCCATTGTAACGATCAACATACTATCTACTTATGCATTTGCTCAGGATAAACTGATTTGGTTTTTACATGGTGTTTCATAATCCCAATAGAATATATATTGATTTGAAGCAAATGTCCTTGTGTTTTCAGTGTAACCGTATCCATGCCGTATTGTGTCAATCGTTACAATGGACAACAACAATAAGAGTTATCACCTTTTGAGACAGGCTCATATATTAATTGTCATAATCAAGCTTGCTTTAGTTTGAAGTAAACTTTAGTACAAATGGCTAATATTTAGATATTTGATCTGAAAACGTGAACAATTAATTGTTATGTGCATGTTACAATTATGATATGATAGGCTTCAGATGCAACTTACACTGTTAAAATAACTTCTATGCAGCAACACGTGTTTATTATGTCAACTGCATCTAACTTCTAAGTTAGATATGCAGGATCAAATCTAGTGTTTTGGTTTAGACGAGTGTTCTCTGTGGCAGAGTGGTTAGAGTGTCTGACCTTTGTCTAGGTCAGACGCCTAATCTTAAGGTCGGTGGTTTGATTCCCCGTGCCCCCCCCCCCTACCTCTGCCAATTTGGATTTTCACCGCTGTGTATAACTTACAGTGTTGTCAAAGGCCGGTTGCTCTCATACCATGTCTATGTGGTGTGGGAGGTTAAAATCCCTTGGGCCAGTAAAAGTGTAGGCTCGGGCTTTCTATCGACAAACTGTCTAATGTTGAAAACAAGTCTATTCAGACTTATCCATGATGGGCAGTATAAATCTTCATCTTATCCTTTCAGCGGATTATGCAATATGAAACATTTATTTCTGCATGGAAGGCAATACTAAGTCACTCTATAGAACATTATAATTGTATCACGGTCTCCCAGTGTGGAAACACTATTAAGCTACGATGGGTGCGCATTGTCACAAATCGGTACGCATTCTGATATGGCCTTTGATGTTATTAGAGCTATAAAACCCAACGATGCACGCATGATCCATCACCAACAAGTTCTCCCCGCTCCCCCTCCCCCTCTCTGACCCCACCACTATGAATGGGTTGGAGGGGAATAAGCAAATTTGTTAATTACAATGATAAGCAATACTGTATATATATATATACATGAAATAATGCACATTTTCAAATGGACGCAATGTGGAAACAAACGGCTGCCTATGAGGATGGTGGCGAATTCTTAGTGATACCGCCATTAGTGTGTTAGTAACACGGTGACCTGCGGAGCCAGCCTCCAGTTTTCCAGTATGTATATACGGTGGCGAATTCTTAGTGATACCGACTTTGGCGTGTTAGTAACACGGTGACATGCGGAGCCAGCCTCCAGTTTTCCCGTATGTATACACGGTGGCGAATTCTTAGTGATACCTACTTTGGAGTGTTAGTAACACGGTGACCTGCGGAGCCAGCCTCCAGTTCTCTCGTATGTATATCGTGGCGAATTCTTAGTGATGCCGACGTTGGTGTGTTAGTCACACAGTGACCTGCGGAGCCAGCCTTCAGTTTTCCTGTATGTATCTGGTGGTGAATTCTTAGTGATGCCGACGTTGGTGTGTTAGTAACACGGTGACCTGCGGAGCCAGCCTCCAGTTTTCCTGTATGTATATGGTGGCAAATTCTTAATGATACCGACGTTGGCGTGTTAGTAACACGGTGACCTGCGGAGCCAGCCTCCAGTTTTCCTGTATGTAGATGGTGGCGAATTCTTAATGATGCCGACATTGGTGTGTTAGTCACACAGTGACCTGCGGAGCCAGCCTTCAGTTTTCCTGTATGTATATGGTGGCAAATTCTTAATAATACCGACGTTGGTGTGTTAGTAACACGGTGACCTGCGGAACCAGTCTCCAGTTTTCATTTATGTAGATGGTGGCGAATTCTTAATGATACCGACGTTGGTGTGTTAGTAACACTGTGACCTATGGAACCAGACTCCAGTTCTGCCGTTACAGAACGACTGGTGTGAATTCTGGCGCAGGTATGTCCACCCCTGGCGCCCCCTGGCGGCCTGACGCTGTGAGCATGCGCGCGGCGAGGTGGGGGTGTCGAGGGGTGTGGGGGTGGAGGGAGGGTAGGGGGTGGGGGGTGGGGGGTGACACGCGGTGATACAGCTCCCGTGTCGTACCGGTGACACTTTGCGCTCACAGCTGATTGACCAATCAGCGGTGGAATAACAACCATTAACACAACCTGCCACGAGCCCCGCCCCCTCCTCTCCCTCTCCCCTCTCCACCCACCCACCCTCAACACACACACACCAGCGCTAATCCCATCCAAGCCAACTCCAGCGAACCCTAACCCAAACTGAACTAATCCGATTAGCGGAATCTAGGAAGCCACACCTCCAGGATGACATCCTCGACTTCTTCTCTGCCCCCCTCCCCCCTCTCCCCCTCCCTCCCCTCCCTCCCCTCCCTCTTCTACCCGCCCGTCTACTCCCACCACTCCCTCACCTCCACCCCACTCACCCCGACACACTCGCCCATTCACCCACTCACCCTCCACCCTCCCCATAGAATCCAGGCCTCCATTCACCCCCTACCACCACCACACACCACACACCTACACACACCAACACACACACACCTGCTATGACAGGACCACGACTAGTGATGACTTCCCCAAGTGGTCAGTCATTCTGAGCTGAACACCGTGGACACTGGACACTGTGGATACTGGACATCAACACTACACTCGACAGCCCGACTGTGACACCGCCACTACTCCGCTCTGCACACATGGCCACAGCGGTGCTCCCGCCCGGGAAGTCCCACGATCACGCCATGTCAACTCTGCGCATGCTCACCAATCATCAGACGGGGCGCATGCGCACAGATCCCGTCGCCTGCTCAGGTACACTTCTTTATGTTTTTAGGTATGATATCGCGCTGGCGCAGCGAAATAAAGCTGTTCGCTCAGTGACTCAGTGTCAGGATACCGTGACTGGTTGGGATATTGCAGCATGGTGCCGGTGTTATGGCATCCCAGTGTTTTGGGGTTAACATGATAACCCCCCCCCCCCCCCTCTTTGACCCCACCACCACGAATGGGTTGAGGTGGAATAAGTACATTCGTTAATTACAATGATAAGCAATACTGTATATATATATGTACATGAAATAATGCACATTTTCAAATGGAAGCAAATGGACCAATGTGCTGGGCGGAATGTTCACTGCAGCGGCGAGTGGGTTGGTCTCCTTCGATGCGCCCTCTGGTGTGGTTGGTACGCTGTTGGCAGTCTCATCGGTTTGGACCTCAGAGGAGGCAGCCCTGGCCGCCTGCAGTTCAGGCGCGGCTTCAGTCACTGGGATGGCTTTAGTCTCATCGATGGTTTCAGTCACAGGGATGGTTTTAGTCTCAGCGATGGCTTCAGTCACAGGGATGGCTTTAGTCTCAGTGATGGCTTCAGTGACAGGGATGGATTTAGTCTCAGCGACGGCTTCAGTGACAGGGATGGCTTTAGTCTCAGCGACGGCTTCAGTGACAGGGATGGCTTTAGTCTCAGCGACGGCTTCCGTCACAGGGATGGCTTTAGTCTTAACGACGGCTTCAGTGACAGGGATGGCTTTAGTCTCAGTGATGGCTTCAGTCACAGGGATGGCTTTAGTCTTAGTGACGGCTTCCGTCACAGGGATGGCTTTAGTCTCAGTGATGGATTCCATCAGAGGGATGGCTTCAGTCACAGGGATGGCTTTAGTCTCAGTGATGGCTTTAGTCACAGGGATGGCTTTAGTCTCAGTGATGACTTCAGTAACAGGGATGGCTTTAGTCTCAGCGACGGCTTCAGTCACAGGGGTGGCTTTAGTCTTAGCGACGGCTTCGGGAGTTTGACACAGGACCCGGGCGCTCTCATTCTCTGTAACTTCGTTTGCTCCGTCAGAGGGCGACATCTCAAAGTCTGGTGACAAGGGGGATATTATTAGTCCTAACATTTGACAAAAATCCTCAAGTGCGAGTGGCAGTATGACATGTCCTTTGTGGAGGATTTGGTCCATTGGCGGCGACATTAATTTGAGCATATCTACACTTCAAATATTTCCAAAGTTGGCCATTTAAATTAAAAGTTTCTTCAAACTAAAGTTATGTAGTTTATCACAATCAACCTACTATATTTATCTTTAAAACGGACAGAAACTATGCACCTTTAAGCATTATTTCCGCATCTTAAATTCAGTGACAAGTTTCAGGGCTACAGATGTCTCTTCACAGGTTTTCTCTCCTTTCCTCTCTTTTCTAATGTAGAACAAATCCGCACCCATTTATAAAACAATCTTTTTTCTCTTTTTTTCTTTATTTCCTCTTAATTTTCTTTTTATAGAAAAAAACACCATGTCCATCTTATTTTATTCAGGAGGCACATGGACCATATTTACAAACACAACAAAGAGGATTGTTAGTTTCAGTATATAGGAATTTGTTTCCCTTGACCACAAATACATGATTGTGAGCTTTCTAATTTAATCAGTGTCTATTGGCACATAATTGATTGTCTGCTTTTACATGTAAAAGCTATGGTTTGAACAAAAAACAAACATTTCTCACCGTGAATATGGCCTATGCTGCCGACATGTCATAAAGCAACCACCAATCAATCAATCAATCAGTTTCAGTGTACAGCTTGTTAACACTACCTGTGGTGTTACTACCAAATATTCCTATTAGTTGATTGTTTCAGAATGCGCACAATAAACATGAACTAACATGTAATTAGTGCTCATACAAAATCCTAACAGACGGCACTCGATGATTGCCGCCTGCCCTCTAATAGCTGATATGAAAATACTAGCAATTCTTTTCTATTTTTTAATTCTTTAATTAACATGAGGCGCATTCATATTCCAAGAAATGAGAAGGGGGGGGGGGAGGTTTGGCCATGGAAATACAGTGAAACCTCTCTAAATCGATCCACCTTGGGACCGACTTTATGTGGTCCATTTAGAGAGGTGGTCGGTTTAGGGAATTAGAATATGGTTACAATGGTATTGTTGGGACCCAAGTAAAGTGATCGATATAGGAGAGTGGTCGATCTGGGGAGGTGGCCGGTTAGACTCAGAGAGGTTTTTATATACAGTTTGAAGTATGGGTGGGGTGGGGAGGGGAAGGGGGTGTGCTATCGAAAGCGAACCCGTAGAGGAACTAGCAGAGGTTAGACTTAAATTAATGGCCCTGTCACACTACGACGTAACGACGTCGCCGTAGGGAGAACGTGAAGAACGTTGAACTTCTCGGCGTAGTATGCAAATTTGGGCAGAAGTTGAACGTGGATGCAGCGTAGTGGACGAGAGCGTAACGTCGGTAAAGCGTAGTGATACCGTCATTCAACGAGAGAGGTCAACGTAATGACGCTCACGGAACGTTATGAACGTTATTCCATCGCGAGAAGAACGTTACGTGACGTTAGCTATGTCATAATACGTTCTCCTGACGTTCTCCTGACGTTCTCCTGACGTTCTCCTGACGTTCTCCTGACGTTCTCCTGACGTTCCCATTACGCCCCGTGGGCATTTGCACTCGGTTTAATGGGGGTCAACGTAGTGGAACGTAGTTGAACGTAGTGAGGAGCATTGGAATAACGTCCGTTTAACGTCATTGACGTTCGCTGAACGTGAACAGAACGTACGGTGAACGTAAACCATTACGTTCGTCCTACGTCGAAACTTTTGAACATGTCCAAAACCTCGACGTTAATCGACGTTACACGACGTAATGTGACGTAGCTCGACGTCACTCTAACGTCATTATGACGTCATCATAACGTAATCCAACGTCCATCAACGTAATGACGAAATATCACCACGTTAGGCTCACGTTCACTCATTACGTTGTAGTGTGACAGGGGTATTAAATGTGCGCGCGTGAGGGTAGGGGTAGGGTATGGTGGTGAGGGGGGGGGGGGGTAGTGGCTGGGTGTCTGATATAGTACAACAGTTAATGTGTGCGGGGAAGTACACGTGTGCCTATTTAACGCAGCTTTTCCTTATACTTGCATAATAAATTATATTCAATATAAATACAAATGTTAAAAAAATGCAAATATAAATGCAAATATAAATGCAAATATAAATACAAATATAATACAAGTATAAATATAATTGCAAATATAAGTGCAAATATAAATCTAAATACAAATACAAATATACAGAGAGAGAGAGAAAGAGGGGGGAGGGGAGTGTGAGCTTATACGGTCTGAAATAGACCGGAAGTACAAATGAATCACGCCGTGGTGGTTTATACTCACATAACCAATTATGCAGTTATAAATACAGAGAGAGGGGCGGGGACTGCGATGAAAGGATGATCATAAGGTACTTTAAATATACCGAGTCGGCCCGTTAAAGGAGCGTGGTCAGTGAACCGGAACGAGTGACATAGGTGGCGCTCGTGGCATTGGGGCTGTTGAGACATTCAAGTATTATGAGGTTATTATGAGGCCTCTCACTGGGACACCACAGGACCCTCGTAATACTGAGCGATATAGCATGATGGTGTTATTGGCATAATAGTAATGCGAGATGTATTACATATATACTTTTTCAAATTAGTCACTACAACGCCATGTACCACACCGCCATGTACACCCAAGGGCAATATAATCATATTGGTAGTTTTGTTGTTGAGATTTTATGTCCTAGCTATATTTATGGTCATAGAAGTACAGGATATTAATTATTATCAAAGATATAACTGTGTCTAATAATTATGTATAATTATATATGATTATTATATTTAATATACATTACATAATCACTATATAATGCAAATATATGTATAAATATATGTATAAATATATTTATAAATATATGTATATGTATATATTATTTACTATTAATATATAATCCTCCGGTGCGAGTGAGGTTCTCGCGCACGTTCGGTACAGGAAAAGCCAGTGGTGGCGCCACCGGTCGCACGTGGGCGGTACAGGAAGATGGACATAGTAACAACGCTACAGAACAATATAATAATAATAATAATAACAATAATAATAATAATAATAATGAAGTAGTTCCCTTCGGCGCCTTTATACTTGCATAATACGTGATACATCACATAAAGGCACATGGAATACCTGTATCTAGTACATATTCACACGCAATAACACTATTCCTATTGCATATATCAATTATCACGACAACCTGGGCGTTAAGCAGGCATGGCACTTAGTATATTCACGAACATAGCGAGATTACAAATTATGACAGTTGTAAGACCAAAGGTTCCGACTGTGAGATTACAGATAGTCACCATTGGCTAATGACATAGGCGAACGTGTGTGTGTGTGGAGAGCGAGAGAGAGAGAGAGAGAGGGAGAGAGAGAGAGAAAGAGAGGAGTGTGTGTGTGGAGGTGGGGGAGGAGGAGGGGAGGTGGGAAGGGGGGAGGGGGGGCATTGCTCGTCGTGTATATGGAGAGAGAGGAGTGTGGGGGAGGAGGAGGGGGAGAGGATGGGGGAGAGGGGGGCGGCATTGCGCGTCGTGTGTGTGTGTGGTGGGGGGGGGGGGGGGCTCCAGGAGCCATGTTGTAATTCATAGTTCATAATCTATATTTGGGTGACGACATGTCCGCCCCGCGTCATAACTGTTCGCGCTGAACCGGAACGGCCGCCCTTATAGTTAGTTAAACTACAGTCGGTACTCAGCAAATTACGGCGGCGGCGGTAATGGGCGCCGTGTGCATAATTAGTAACCGGGGTCCGCGCAGGAATGCGTTAATTACACGTCACAGTGACCAGTGCGCATGCGCGGCGGTGGGGGAAGGGGGGGGGGGGGCGCGGAGTGAGGGTGCCGAGGGAGTTGTCGTGTGTCTTTGTTTGCTTGCTTGCTTTGTTTGTTTGCTGAGGTTTTACGTCCTAGCAACGCCGATGGTCGTACAACGATGGTGGTATGACTTGGGATACTGACATGTTTGTTTCTTGAGGTTTTTCGTTCTAGAAACATTGGCGGTCATACAATGACGGATACTGACTTGGGATAGTGGCAGTTTGTTTGTTAGTTGGGGTTTCACGACCTAGCAATATCGATGGTCGTACAACGATGGATACTGACTTGGGATAATGACAGTTTATTTGTTTGTTGGGGTTTTACATCCTAGCAACATCAATGGTCGTACAGCGACGGATACTGATTGGGATACTGACATGTTGGTTTGTTTGTTGAGGTTTTACGCCTGAGCAACATCGATGGTCGTAGAATGCGTGCGGGTACTTCTGACACTGCCCACTCGTACAAACATTTGAGCTATTTGGTGTTTGTTCTGGGTTTACATTCTAGCAGTAAATAATTATAAGGCTTATCGTTATATGAAGGGGTTTTGACTTGTGATAACGCACACTTCTGATGACTTTATAGTTATACTGCATAGTGCTGCCCCATTGGGATACCATGTCACTGACCTCATGACCCGATATCCCGCTCAGTTTCACATTATCCTGCTACTCTACAAGCCACTCCGAATGAGTTAGAGCGTCCGTCTGCCGTGCTGGTAGATCGTGGGGTCGTGGGTTCGAACCCTGGTCGAGTCAAACCAATGACTTAAAAATTGATACTTGTTGCTTCCTAGCCCAGCGCTCAGCATTATTAGGATAGGGCAAGGACTGGTTTGCTCAGTGTCAGGATAATGTGACTGAGTGGGATATCAGGTCATGGTGCTGGCAGCCTGGTCTTCCAGTGGGGCAGCACTATAAAATCGCCATGAGTGCGCACTGTCACAAGTCGGTACCCATCCTGATATGACCTTAGATGTTGCTAGGATGTAAATCAACAACAAACAAACAAACAAGCCAGTCCTTGCCATATCCAAGTATTGCGAAGTGGCAGGCTAGGTTGCGACAAGGATTAATTTTGAAAGTCACTAGTTTGACTCGGTCAGTGTTCGAACGCTCTGAATAAGTCTTATCGACTCGGACACTCCGACCTGTACCGCGACAACCTGTACCACGGCGACCTATACCGCAGCGTCCTGTACCGCAGCGTCCGGTACTATACAGCATCATGTACCGCGTCGTCATGTGCTGCAGCGTAATGTACTACAGCGCCATGTACCACAGCGGCATGTACCACACCGTCATGTACCGCATGGTTATGTACCGAAGTGTCATGTACCGAAGTGTCATGTACTGAAGTGTTGTGTACCGAAGCGTCATGTACCGAAACGTCATGTACTGAAGCATCTTGTACCGGAGCCAACATTTATGCAAAATGTGCCTTTTGTTTAGCCAATGTGTGCATGAGTGTGTGTTTATGGGGGTGGGGGTGAGGTTGGGGGTGGGGGTGGGGAGGGGTGGGGGGGGATATTGGTGATAATTTAGAATGAATGAACAAAGTAAAATAACTAATTATAAGAACTAACTCTTACAAAGCAGCGTCGCCATGACAACAAAACGGCGCCACTTTTATACCTAGTTAGCCCATGGAGTACTTGTTGTATTGTTATTACTAAGGCGCCTATGGAGGAATAATTTTTTTTAAAGTTATAACTATATATTCCCCTAGCATTCATACTTGTATAATGTGTAATACTTCACATATATGCTAAACCATCCTGTCTTTTTGAAGAAGGTTAAAGTTGCATAGTCCGATGGTTTTGAATTTCTGTATTTTTTCTGAGATAAATATATTAGATCAATCACTAGTATCTACTTTAAATTAGTTCAAAGTTACTTTTATTTTAAATGGTAAACTTTTGAGATATTTTGAGTGCAAACATGGAAAATTAGTTTTGGCAAGCTTGCCAAAACTCTGACACCATAGACTTTGGCAATAACATGTTCTGTTAAATTGACTCATTATTGCCTTCTATGCAGAAACACATGCTTAATAAGTGCATCAGTATTTAAGTTAGATATGTCAAATCAAATCCAGATAATTGATTTGGTTTTGAAAATTTGATATTTCATCGGACTATGCAGCTTTAATTTTATGTTTGCTTTCGTTCATTATGTATTGAAGTGGTCATGTGGCATTGTTAGCACTGCGCATGCACAGCGGGTTGTGCAGAAAGTACGTCAGGGTGAGGGCAATGTGTAGGGAGTAGGGAAGGGCGGGGGGCGGGAGGGGGGGGGTCTAACTCTTTGGATGTATCCCACTAAGTGCTCCTCATGAAGTGACGAGGACTGTTGAGTTTATTTGCTGTATTTATTTGTTGGGGTTTGCATGTTGGCAACATCTAAGGTCATATCAGAATCGGTATCGACTTGCGACAGTGTGCACTCATGGCAACTGTATAGTGCTGCCCCACTGGGATACCATGCCATTGGCACCATGACCCGATTTCCCACACAATCACATTATCCTGATACTAAGCTAACCAGTTCTTGTCTTATCCTAGTTATGCCGAGTTCCAGGCTAAGTAGCGACAAGTATGAATTTAGTAAGTTATTAGTTTAACTCGGCTGGGTTTCAAACGCCCGACCTTCTGCATGGGAAGCCTGCGCTCTAGCAATTCGGCCACCGCATCTGGTAGATTGTTATATTGCAATGAAACGTGGCATTATAACGTGGCTGTTGTTTTAAATCGGAAGTTTTTGGGCTGTTTTATTTTAAAGGAGACTTTATTTTTAGTGCCGGGGCACTAGTCTACATCAGCAAAAATTTGACAACAATTTGTATGTATTTGGATGGCATGGTTTTAATGTGTGATATTTACCATATTAGAATGTAGAAAGTTTATTAATGGGGTTATATGATGTGTAGACATGGTGTTCGATGGATATTGGATATTATAATATGAGTCAAATATCTCCGAAAGTAACCATATAAAATACAAGTTATTTGAAAGTGAGGCAAGGTAGATTATAGCCACCAACCTAATAATATATATATACCGTATCTACAACCGAATATTGGCTACTGGTGTATTTGCTGACCAATGGAAGTTGGCCATGGTCATCCCCATAACAAAGTCCAATAACCCTAAATCATGCAGTGAGCTGCGGCTAATTTCAATCCTACCCCTGCCTGGGAAAGTCATAGAGCAGATTGTGCATGACCATATTAAATCATGCCTTGAGGTTACAAACTACCTAACGAGCCACCAGAATGGATTTAGAAAGGACAGATCTACTGCCAAGGCCCTGGCTACATTATTGGATGAACTATTGACATGCATAGATATGGGCGAGATGGCTATTGTGGTGTTTCTTGACTTCAAGAAAGAATTTGTTACCACATACCAACAAATACTACTGCACAAGACAGAAAGAGCTGGCCTAGGTCCTAGAACTCAAGCAGTTCTTGCAAATTATCTATCGAACCAAAAGCAGTTCACCAGAATAAGGGGAATGGAGTCAACCCCTGGAGGAGTCAAGACTGGAGTGCCTCAGGGCTCAACCCTAGGGCCACTCCTATTCCTGATATTTATAAATGACCTGCCCATGATCTCAGAGTCAGCATTGATCACATTATTTGCTGATGATGCAGCACTTGTGGTGCGCAGTAGAGATGTCAGGCTGGCAGCTGACTTGATAGGGGTGGCACTGAGAAGTACTGGTAAGTGGTGCCGGGAAAATAAATTAACACTGAACACATCTAAGAGTAAGACAGAGTATGTGCTCTATGGCACAAAATCAAACAAGAATAAGGCACAAAAGATTGAACTACAAATAGATGGAGTCAAGTTTAAAGAAGTTGACTCCTATAAATACTTGGGCACCACAATTGACTCTACACTAAATATAAGACAACATATCTGCAGGCTCAACCAACACCTGGCCCTCAAATTAACTAGCTTCAGAAAAATGAGAGACTACATTAGTAAGAATACTGCACTGCTCCTATACAAGACCACAATTCTGCCCATCTTTGACTATAACGACATAATTTATAGCCTGGCAACAAAACAACAGGAGGACAAGCTGCAAAAAGTCCAGAACCGAGCACTTAGAACTGTGTTTAAGGGTAAAATATTGAGTGTACAGGACATGCACATAGAAGCAAATCTTGAAAACCTAGCCCAGCGGCGGGGCATTCGTCTGTTGTCACTTATGTATAAAAGATCAAAAGAACCACAATACAGAGATCCACTGAACAGGCAGACAAGAATGGGAGATGGACCACTCCTCAGTGTTCCTAGACCAAGCACAAACAAACTAGCTAAGGCACCAATATTTAAAGGCAGCAAGATGTGGAACAAACTACCATCTGCTATTAGAAGTGCACCTTCCTACCAAAGCTTTAAGTCACTGATCAGAATGCATCTCACTGGCCAGGCCCTTGAACAAACACCATAGTGTGTGGATCCTGTGCCCTGCCTTGCTCTCCCCCCCCCCCTCCCTCCTTGTCCCCCCCCCCTCCCCCCTCACTCAATTACTTACCCCAACTATACCATAATAGCAGCACAGTTTTTTTTGCAGCGACCCACCATCTTAGCCCATAACACTGAACTTATTATGGCTAAACCACTGACACACTAACACCCTTCACAATCTACTAATATGCCCTATCTAAGTACCCGCTTATCTACCTATTTACAATGTAATGTAAACAGCCAGAAGACCTGCGCCTCGGCACTGAAAAAAATGTATATTATGATGAATAATCTCTTTTACCACCAAAAAAGAAATATATATATTTTTATATATCATTTAAATATATAAATATATTAATTTTTATTTTAAAACCAGAAACTTAAAACCATCGAACTAGGCAACCTTGATTCGACAAAGGAATGACCCGAAGCAAAAGTGCAGGTGCAAAGAGTTTATTCGATTACGAAAGTTGAGAGAGTAAGTGCATAAGCACTAGGTAGATAAACAGATAGACAAACAGAACGACCTGGGGTCACACTCACAACATTCCCAACAATTTGTCCATTTAATCATTGCTGGTGGGGGGGGGGGGGTCGAGGGGGGGAGTGCCCATCATTGGTGGCCGCGAACCAATCAGACGGGGCTAATTGCAATTCAAAGTCACGAGGTGCAATTAATGCTCCCCCTCCTCAGGAACCTGTGAGTGGTTGGGGTGTCCTCAGAGCGTCGCCATGGTGATTAACTTAACGGAACTGGCACCGGCAGCCTCGTTATGGAACACGGTGCCGGCCACCCTCCCACCCACCCTACTTCCCACCCATACACCCCCAGCCACACCCGCCCCCTCACCCACCCCCGGGTACAGCCACAGCTACAGCTACAGCCGGACCAGGTACCAATTAGCGATTGGCAGTGTAGTCACTGTCTGTGTCTGTGTCTGGTGGGGGGGGGGGGCGGGGAGGCGGTGAGGCGGGAGGGGGTGAGGAGGAGTAGTAGGACTAGGAGATGGGGCACCACCACCCTTTCCCTTTCCCGCCCTATTTAGTGCCTGGTTCCTGACAACTCCCTCGGCTATCATTCATTCATCATCATCATGCTGTCGGTCGCGATGCGACAAAGACTGCTTTCATTACTTGACTGCCGCTCTCCATTTAGCTCTCTGCTGTGAGAGTTGCGTCCATGAGTCGGTCTTAATGTCTCTCAGCTTCAGGTTTCTCTTGATGGTATCCCTGAACCGGAGATGGGGCGCCCTCTCTTTCTGTAGCCAGAAGACAGTTGAGAATAGAGGATCTGCTTTGGTAGCCTGTCTGATGACATCCTCATGAGGTGTCCAGTCCACCGGAGATTCTTTTTGATCAGAAGATCTTCCATAGAGGGCAGCCCCATCCGTTCGAGTATTTCCTTATTCGTCACTTTGTCCTTCCAGGACAAAGTGACGAATTACATACATATTATCAAGATGTTCCCCCCATCGCTCTTCCCCTCAATGATTCTCTTACAGTGTTAGTCAGTACAGAAAAGGTCCAGCAGTATATACATATATATATATATTAATTCCTTTCCATGTCTTTATACTCACATAAAACGTTATGCGTCACATATATAAACATAACCATGGCATATGCATGCATATATATATATATATATATATATATATATATACATTTACAGTAAAACTTCTCTAACCGACCACCTCCACAGATCGACCACTCCCCTATATCGACCACTCCCCTTTATTTGGGTCCCAAACGATATTCTAAATCCCTAAACTGACGATATCCCTGAATGGAGTATTTAAAGTTGGTCCCATGATCGGTCGATTTAGAGAGGTTTTACTGTGTGTGTGTGTATATATATATATATATATATATATATATATATATATATATGTATATATATATATATATATATATATATATATGTGTGAATAGCAGCTAAATATGTCTGCTATATAAGCATTATACGAGTATAATTATCCATAAACTGATTATCCTTGAACTGTGCCTCTGCTTGGCACCTTACTTGACACTTCACAACTATTGACACTTAGCAACTCAAGCGAATAGGCAGGCTCTATCTGCCTTGCCTCGTGCTGCCACCTGGCCTATTCAGCTGTGATGATTCAGCCTCTCGCCTGTACCACTCGCTCAAAACGTACGTGATATATATGTAAAGGGCCTAGCTTCCATATATACAGGTACGCAGATGAGTGCCAACTGAGAATACAAATATTATTTTGTTCCTACAATATATAAAGTTTATAGCATTTTATTCCATCGCATTTTATTCCAATAGCATTTCAATCCATCGGCGGCCCGTCCTGATATGACCTTAGATGGTGCTAGGACGTAAAACAACAACAAACAAACAAACATCCATCGGCGAAAAAGTCTGGCATCACCTGAAAATCCCAAGCTTGGCCCCGATATGTATGTGTATGTAAGTGTAAGGACGTTATGTATGTATGTGTATGTAAGTGTAAGGACGTTATGTATGTATGTGTATGTAAGTGTAAGGACGTTATGTATGTATGTGTATGTAAGTGTAAGGACGTTATGTATGTATGTGTATGTAAGTGTAAGGACGTTATGTATGTATGTGTATGTAAGTGTAAGGACGTTATGTATGTATGTGTATGTAAGTGTAAGGACGTTATGTATGTATGTGTATGTAAGTGTAAGGACGTTATGTATGTATGTGTATGTAAGTGTAAGGACGTTGTGGGAATATAAATCCCAACAGTCCCTCTAAGTCTAAATGTCATTTGAGGGATGATCTGGGTGTGGGGAGGGTTGGTGTGGGTGGGAGGAGGTGGGGGAGGGGGTGGGAGGTAGGGAGGGGGGTTATACTCCCAACTCCAAGACGAGTGGGTGCCAATAGGACAGCTGGGGATGTCAATTAGTGCAGTGCGAACGAGCAGTGAGATGCCGCCGCCGCCGCCACCTTTGCCCACCCACCCACCCAACTGCCCGTGGAGTGCAGGGGGTTAGATTGCTAATAAGCTGCTCTTGGCACCAGGCAAGACAACGCAGTATAAACGCCCCGCCATGTACCCCGTGTGCCATGTCTCACGTCCCGTCATGCTTTCTTTCACGGCGCATCTCTCATATCACAACGAGGCAAGCCGCCCGCACCAAACACGCCGACAAAAACGGAGGTTATTCCCACCAGACAATTTGGAATAACGTGACGCACGCGAGGATGATGGGCGATATTGCATTTGGGGATTTTTTTAAAGATGACAAAAAAACGATTTTTATATTTTTTTATATTTAAATTTAGCTTTTTTAATTTTTTTTTTTTTTTTTAATGAGTGTGTGGTACCTGTTGGATATAAAAACAAATCATCCGTATTGAAAACAAGGCGAATGGGCATAGATAAATATTGTTTGTTTGTTGTTGTTTTACGTCCTAGCAACATCTAAGGTCATATCAGGACGTCTACCGACTTGTGACAGTGCGCACTCATGGCGACCGCCAGTACCATGATCTGATATCCAACTCAGTCACATTATCCTGACATTGAGCCAACCAGTCCTTGCCCTATCCTATTAGTATTAGTATTAATGTTGAGCGCCAAGCCAGGAAGTGACAAGTATCAATTTTCTAAGTTATTGATTTGACTCGACCGAAAATTGAATTCCCGATCTTCTGAATGGAAGGCCTGCGCTCTACAGATTCGGCCACCGCGTCTAGTAAGTACTTTAATGGCCCATGGCCCTCCGACTCTCACCCTGCCACACACACATGGAAGAACGCCAAGATCCAATATAAGTACGCTTCAACTTGGTTTATTGAACCAATCTGCTCTCCGCGGCGTCCACAGTCATCTGACCCGCCCCCTCACTCGCCAGATCCCACATCGACTCTATAGGTGGGGTGAGGGGTGAGCTAGCCACACACAGGAGAGGGCAGCCCAGTCGGGGTCTGCCTGGTGGCTAGCCTGCCACCACCTCGTGCAGTTCAGTGTAACTGCGTAGGTGTGCGGCGTAGTCTCTGCCGCTACCGCGTGGTAGTATGGCTCATGTACAGACTACTACAGTACTCTGTGCATAGTGAGGTGCACTGACCTCCCCAGGTGTAATGCCACATACACATGTAGGCAACCAGTCCTTGCCCTATCCTAATAATGCCGAGCGCCAGGATAGGAAGCGACAAGTATAAATTTTTAAGTCATTGGTTTGACTCGACCAGGGTTCGAACAGACAACCCCACGATCTACCAACACGGGTTCTTTAGTACGACATTCCTGGGTGGGAGAGGGGGCCACACACACATACACACACCCGTGCGATGGTGCACAAATCGAAGGTATGGCCGAATGAGTTAGATCGTCCATCTCCCGTGTTGGTAGATCATGGGATCGTGGGTTCGAATGCTGGTCGAGTCAAACCAATGACTTAAAAATTGATACTTGTCGCTTCCTAGCCAGAGACTCGGCATTATTAGGATAGGGCAAGGAGCAGTGGAATGAGGATGACCAGTCATCTGTGACTGAAATGTCCCCTGCTTAAACAACTAATGTACCAACAACAACAAAACAACAAAAACTAAAGTTATCACCACGTGGAAGCGTGTATTGTGTTGGGGGTGAGAGGTGATTGGGGTGTGGAGTGTTACCTGGACGGAGACACCTGTTGGATGAGCTTTAAGAGCCGATGTGTGTGTGTGTGTGCGTTGGGAGGGAGTGTGTGTGTGGGTGGGGAGGTCAGGTTTATCAAAGCCCTCCCCGCTCCGTGCCCGGTCCCGCTGCCCGCCCACCCTGACGAGTCCCCGGCGCCGCGCCGCGCCTTGCCCGGTCCCGCTGCCCGCCCACCCCTGACGAACCCCCCGGTACCGCGCCGCGCACGCGCAGTCGACTGCAACCAAGACGCATTGTCGACTGTTTCAAAGGAGGAAAACTTTCACTGTGATATTTAGCCCGGGAAAGACAGCTATGCTCTGAACAGCACGGCATATACACACATGCACACATAAATAACAACGGGTGGGGTGGGGATGGCGGGGGGATGAGGAAGGAGGGAGGGCGGGAGAGAGGGGGGAGGCTATAGACAGCGACAGCAAGTAAGGCAATGGAAAGGACATTATTTGCTGTCGTTCTCTGGGGAAGGTGGTGGGGAGGGGGTGGGTGCAAAATCAAGTGCAAGGCACTTTCTAATTTCTATTTGGGGTACATAAACAATAATTGTCAGAGCATGGATTTCAATTTAAATCGTTACCATTAAAAATATATCTGGTTGGGAAAACAATAAGTGGACGGTAATTTAAATGCGAAAAAGAAGAATCCGCATGTATTTTCTTAAAGTAGAAAACGTGACTAATTCAAAAGAATCTTACTATCTTAGCGACATGGACAAATGTGAGTCATATTACATTTTTCAGTTAAAACTTTTAATTCAGTTGTTGCATATAGGATAGGTATGATAATTTAATTTTAATTATGTCGTGATATATGTATATATATATATATCAGGATAGAATTAAACAAGCAGATATTAGTGAAGACATCAAATTAGCATATATATATCCTAACAATAACATTTATTTATAACGATTCAGTTATTCAAAATAACAAGCATATTAATTCAAACCTAATAGGATAGTAGTAAAACTATATATATATATGAGTCAGGATCACGAAAAGAGGCCAATTGGGTGAAGTTGTCGGCGTCGATCATTGGATGTTGGTGTCGAACAATATAATTATAGTTTAACATTGACAGAGGTATTGGAAAGTCCTTAAATTTATCCTGAATGTAAAGGTAGAAAAACCACAACAACCTTATTTGTTTCTAGGATAATTTAATATAAAACAAAGAAATGCACTACACTTTAAGAATTGCGATGCCGACATCTATTTAAGTTTTCGGCATCGAGCATTGGATGTTGGCGTCGATTGGCATACCTATAGTTTAGCATTGACAGAGGTGTTGCAAAGTCCGTAAATTTATCCTGAATGTAAAAGTAGAGAAAATATAACAACCTTATTTGTTTCAAGGATAATTTAATATAAAACAAAGAAATGCACTACACTTTAAGAATTGCGATGCCGACATCTTAAATAAACCACCAATTGGCCCATTTTCGTGAGGCTGACTCATATATATATATAAGTTTCCCTTTAATTAATTCAGTGGTGACATAAATGTGGGCTGAACAGCACAGCTTTCATTATGTCAACTAGTTTATTAAAGTTTCCTAGTCCAATGATGGAAACATCACATTCCTTGTTTAACCAAAACACTTATCTAGATTTGATCTTCCATATCCAACTTAGATACTGGTACACTCATCAAATATTTATTTCTGTCTAGAAGGGCATACATACATACTAAGCCAGGAATTTCTCTCCGCAATCCCAAATTATGTTCTCATGTTTTCACATCAAATATTTCCAAAGTTGACCATTCATAATAAAACTTACGTCAAGATAAAGTAAGCTCGGTTGTAACAATCAACCTAAAATCGTTATCGCCCCCCTCCCCCCCAAAAATGACAGCAACTCAAAAAAACCACCAGACTATACAACTTTAACAATAAATCAAAGCATACAACTTGCTGCATGCATCTATAGTATATACCCCAACAGTCGCATCGCCCATCGACAGGCAGTCAGTCACACTCCAGTCACACTTCATTCACACTCCATTCACACCTCTTCCAGCTTTGTTGTTTCCTCAGTTCTCTGAATCGCTTTGTTGACCAAAACGGAGAGTGTTCCATTGGCGCTGCGACTCGGCGTAACGGCGTAACGGCGTAGCGGCAGTGGTGGTTGAGGAGAAGGGGTTGTCTATGGGGCGCTTTGAAGTCCGGTAGGCCTTCTCTGATTGGTTGATTGTGGTTCATACTGGGCCTATTATCAATAGACATTGGTATAACACGCCCCGCGCATGCTCATAGTGGGTGTTTGTGAACAAAGCGTGCTTATAGCTCCAATATGTTGGTATAGACACTACAGATGGCAATTAACAGTGACAGCATTAGTAGTATAATTTATAGTAAGATACTAAGAACAAAAGTGAAGAGAGTTTACCGAATATATATTAATAGTATATAGTGACACCTTTCAGATGTTGAATCCCCTCTCTCTCGTCCCCTCCCTCTTTCTCTCGCGCTCTCTCTCTCGCTCTCTCTCTCTCTCGCTCTCCCTCTCTCTCTCTCTATCCCCCTCCCTCTCCCTCGTTTATATATCGTTTAATACCTGATCAAAAGTGGCGGGAAAATCGGTTGTTGACCATTCACAGGTGGCGCCAGTGGGGAAAACAGGAACTAGCTCATGCATAATATTAAATATATGGATCTACGGTCCCAGATTAGTAGGGAGGGGTCAGATTAACGGGGAAGTGCATGGTCCTTTGCCTATGCTCCCATAACTCATTATAGATCATATATGCGATGTGGAATATATATATATATACAGTAAAACCTCTCTAACCGACCACCTACACAGATCGACCACTCCCCTATATCGATCGCTAGAATTGGGTCCCAACAATACCATTGCAACCATATTCTAACTCCCTAAACCAACCACCTCCCTAAATGGACCAATTAAAGTCGGTCCCATGGTCGGTCGATTTAGAGAGGTTTTATACATGACGGCCATTACTGCATTGACGGCCATATATGAATATATATATATATATATATATATATATATATGTAGTGGTCTGCACTGACCTCTCAGGCAAGTAACCACATAGACAGGTAGGCGTGGGGAGTGTATTGATATCGGGGAGCCTGGGTGGTGTAATGGTTAGCACACTGGCCCGGAATGCAAAGGGATGCGGGTTCGAGTCCCGCTCTGGGCACGGTATTTCCCATTTTCATCACCCCCACGACACTGGTTGCCGTGATCAGGATCCTGTACAAGCTTTGCGCTGTATGGTTGTTGAACCTACCCTGTGTATGTATGTGTTAGTGCATTGCCTGTATGTATGTAATTGTAAGCATTACAAGACTTACAATTCCAGGGGGACGAGTGTAGTGGTCTGCACTGACCTCTCAGGCAAGTAACCACATAGACAGGTAGGCGTGGGGAGTGTATTGATATCGGGGAGCCTGGGTGGTGTAATGGTTAGCACACTGGCCCGGAATGCAAAGGGATGCGGGTTCGAGTCCCGCTCTGGGCACGGTATTTCCCATTTTCATCACCCCCACGACATATATATGAATATATATATATATATATATATATATTTATTCCAAATCTCAGCGCTGGTAATTTGGTTCGATTACTTCCCTGAGGTGGCGCAACAGTAGAGAAAGTGATCAGTGCTATATCGGCGATGAGTATCGGTTAGCTAACAGTGGGGGGGAAACTGAGAGGGGGGTAATGGTGCCTTGTTTATATTCCGATAATGCATTTGATTCTATTGCATTAATTGCGTTTGTGGTGTTGCACTTCCCAGTCGACAAGCCTTCTGAGTATGAAGGCTACTTATTGCGCAATACAATACTCAGTTCTCACTGAACGATTGTAAAACTGACACCCTCCCCGACAACCCTCCCTCCAAACACACACATCCTTTATAGGTCACAATAATGCCCAGCGTTAACTGTGCAGACAGCCCGATAAAAACCGCTACTCCTGTAGTTGTAATTCGGCTGAGGCAGAAAGAACCCCGCACCACACCCATACCCATACCCATACCCATACCCACGCCCACACCCACACCCACACCCACACCCACCCACCCACACCCACACCCACACACCACACACCCACACCCCACCCCACCACCACACCCCCCCCCACACCACACCCCACACACACACACACCCGACACACTTCTGCATCAGACTAGAATGTGTAAAACCTAAAATAAATTAGCAGTGGGCACTTCTCCTAACACACACAACCAGACGGGATGGCCAAATGAGTTAGAGCGTCTGTCTCCCGTGTTGGCAGATCGTGGGATCATGGGTTTAAACCCTGGTCGAGTCAAACCAATGACGTACAAATTTATACTTGTCGCTTCCTAGACAGGCGCTCGGCATTATGAGCATAGCGCAAGGACTGGCCTGCTCAGTGTCAGGACAATGTGACTGAGTGGGATATCAGGTCATGGTGCTGGTGGCCTGGTCTCCCAGTGGGGCAGTACTATGAAGTCGTCATGAGTGTGCACTGTCACAAGTCGGTACCCGTCCTGATGTGACCCTAGATGTTGCTTAGATGTTGCTAGGACGTAAAACAACAACAAACAAACCTGACACACACCTTTTATAGAGCGCAATAATGCCCAGCGTTAACTGTGCAGACAGCCCGATAAAAACAGCTACTACTGGCTTAGGGCCGAGCAGAAAGAAGATACCCCCCCCCCCCACACACACACTTCTGTAGCAGACCAGAATGTGCAGAAGAATATATCTCAGTGCGCACTTGTCACCTCTCAGAGCAGCGCAGACCGCAATCAGAATGGGCCACCTCCCCCCCCCCCCCCCCCCCCCCCCCCACCTCTCCCCAAGTATTGTGTATGGTGAATAATCGCCGCCGTGAACGCTGGGTATGTCAACAGCCCCCCCCCCCCCCCCACAGACACACACACACACACTCACACTCATCCTCACTCACACTCACTCTGCCCTGGCCGCCCCTCACCTGAGGCCGGTGCCAACAAACCACAGAAGAAGCCCCCCCCCCCCCCCCCCCCCCCCAGCCCGTTGGTAGTAATACCAGTAATGGCGGCCATCTGGTGGGGGGCGTTCGGCTAACCGGGGAGCTCGCAGAGGGCACAGCGGCGGTGCCAAGGTCAACGAATCTATGTTGGGTGCGCTGTACAAACAGATCACCGACCGACCATCAACATAGACCAACAACTGGCCTGGTCTCCCAATGGGGCAGCTTCTATAAAGTTGCCATGAGTGTGCACTGTCACAAGTCGACACCCATCCTGATATGACCTTAGATGTTGCCAGGACGTAAAACTCCAACAACCAACCAACCTTACTCTACTTGGCACCCCTGCTGCAGCCGGGCCGGGACGGTCGGGAGAGCCGGGCAGTGGGGGGGGGGGGGGGGGGGGGGGGGGGGGGGGGTCGTGCCGGGCTGAGGGCTGGCCGGGCTGGGCCGGACGAGGCGTGGTTTGGCACCGTGCTAGAGGGGCTGATCATTGCGCCACTTGTGCATATATATATACATTTGTACCACATACATTTCCATCGAATTGAGTATGCTAACAGGGAGGTAAAGTAAGATTGGGGGTGAAAACTATATAATTAAAAAAAGAAGGCCGCAGCTATTATGAATACTATTAAGAGGAAGTTAAGGAGCGCAGTATTGGGGGGGGGGGAAGAGGCGGGGGAGGCGGGGAAGGGGCGGGGGAGGGGAGACGGGGAGAGGTGGTGGAGAGGCGGGGGAGTGGGAGGCGGGGAGAGGCGGGAAGGGCCAGGAGTGAGGTGGGGGGAGGGGGGAGAAAGGGGAGAAAGGGGAGAAAGGAGGGAGGCGTGTAGAGGTGGGGTAGTGGGGGAGGATCCGTACTTTGCACCGCATGACACACCCCATCTACGTCGTGGGACGGCGCAGAGAGACGACAACCCCCCCCCCCCCATTCCCCCCACCCCACCCCCAGACGGATACCACGCCCTGATCATGTGATATGACCTTAGATGTTGCCAGGACGTAAAACTCCAACAACCAACCGACCATACTGATACACCCGCGGCCAGATCCGTATTTACCCCGGACGGCCATGTGTTTGTTTTCGTCGTCTCAGGTGTGTGTGTGGGGGGGGGGGGCTAGGAGGGGGGGGGGTGTTGACACGATCAAAAGCTCGACAGGGGGGCGCCACTGATTGGCCGGGCATGGCGTGCCTCGCTCATCACATGACACTTGACAGTGACAGCGGGGGTGTAATCGATTAATCAACTCGGGTGATCCGAGCCACTTTTTGGCACATGCGCACATCCTAGAGACTCGGGTTGAATAAACGAATACGCTCGGGGTGGATAAAATGGTGGCTTAATCTAAACCTTAATCTTTTTGTTCACTAACCGATATATGTACAGCAAAATAGGATTTTAAGTATTTTTGATTGTAGAAACTGACAATCTGGGTTATTAAGAAAAAAGTATTATAACAACACGTAGGACCTGTAGGGGTAGCTGTTATCTTACAGGTACCAGCACAGATGTGACGTCATTGCTCCTAGTAAACCCCAGCCAAGAGGTGGGTTATTGGGGTCGGGTCGTTTTGCACACGGCACATGTATTTCTCGACTCCACTCGTGGTGTTCGATTTGAGATTCTGACGACTCGGGTAACCCGAGTCGCTCGGGTCGTGTTAATCGATTACGGCCCGGATGTGTGTAGAACTAATCAATTATGGCCGCGACAACGCTGACTCTACTCTACTGCAGGCCTTAACCGTGGCTGGCATTCAGCAAGGCACGCAAAGATAACAGATTCACCCCTACCCAACGTAGGTGTGAAGAACAACACATTTACAAAAAGTGGAGAAAGGCTGGGTAAATGAAATGAGCACAGACATTCTTAATTTAAGAAGCAAAATATATTCTTTACATATACAGTATAACCCCGTTAAACCAAACTTGAAGGGACACAAGAAAGTTGTTTGGATTAACTGATCATTGGTTTAACCGAGCTTTGGCTTTGACTTTGACTTTGAGTAAGTGTGTATTGCACATGTAATATACAATGTATGTGGACACTTTGATTATTGTTTTTTTTTAATGTATGTACAGTATATCCCTGTTAAACCAAGCTCGGTTAAACCAAATGATCGGTTAATCCAAACTTTTTTTGTCGGCCCAGCAAATACTACCATTTATCATATAAAAAAGTTGGTGGGGTCTCAGATGACCTTATAACCACATGAAATTTTGGTTTAACCATATGGGAGTGGCCTGGGGTCCGACCATTTTGTTTGGATTAACCGATAATTTGGATGAACTGATATTTGATAAATGGTAGTGTTTTGCTTGGCTGCTGAAAATGTTTGGATTAACCGATCGTTTGGTTTAACCGAGCTTGGTTTAACGGGGTTATACTGTATGCATCTTTATAATTGCCCACTACTTTTGGAGGAATAGTTGATTAAATAATGTAGATTAATAGACTTTAAAAACTGGAATCAAAAGCATTCTGAGGCCGACATATTGGTTTTGCATTCTCTCCCAATTCACCAGGTCTACTTCAATACAGATAAACACTGGATGATGGAACCAGGAGCTCATCTTCTCTAATTGGTTGGTCGATCAATCAATCAATAGTTCCGTCCTCTAGTCGAGGGTTGGATGCAATGGTTCTCCACTTGTCCCGATGGTGTGCTGTTCTGATAGACTGTGAATAATTCAAGCCTGTCCACTGTGAAATATTTGTAAACCATGATGTTCTTGGTCTCCCTGTCCCTCTGCTGCCATTCACCTTCCCTTCCAACAATGTATGGTATATTGAACTCTGACGAATGATGTGGCCAAAATAAATCAGTTTCTTTGTCTGTATAGTGGCAAACAAGCATTTCTTATTTTTAATTTTTCTGAGAGTGAGAACTTCTTTGTTGGTGATCTTCTTTGTCCATGATATTTTCATCATCCTTTGATAAGTCCACATCTCAAATGCTGCTAAACATTTGTACATTTTCTTAGAGATTGTCCATGTCTCAGCCCCATACATTAGAGTAGACCACACATAACACCGAAGAATACGCTTCCTTGTTTGTATTAATATCTTACTTGATGTTAACACTCTATACATTTTGGAGAATGTTGTTCGGGTTATTGTTATCCTTCTCTTAATTTCTTCTGATACCAAATCAGTTTTTGCTCATTTTTAGACATTGCTGTCATTCACCCCTTACACGGGATAGGGCTGAATCTTTTATCTAGGTGTACTGGGACAGTGGGACTGGGAGTGGGGTGGTTGAGTGTGTGGATGGGGGGGGGGGGAGACGGGGAGAGAGGGGGGGGGGGGTCCCATAGACTAATCACAGTGCGTGGTAAATCAGCTACGTCTACCACATTTAAGCTGGAGATTGTAAAATAGGGCATATATTCGTGTACCTAAAGCATCAAGCTTAGATTCTACTACTGTATATTCGGTATTCTTCACTGCCTACAATAACATAGCTAGTGGCCTGATATTGTGATATGAAAACGAAAGTTTTACTTTATTTAAAGTTGCATAGTCCGATAGTTTGAGTTTCTATCATTTTCTGAGATAAATATATTAGGTTGATCATTATAATCTACCTTAGTCTATTTGAAGTAACTTTTATTTTAAATGGCTAACCGTTGAGATATTTGAAGGGCAACCATGCAAAATTAATTTTGGCAAGCATGCCAAAACTCTGACACCATAGGGTTCTGCAGTAACAGGTCTTATTAAATTATCTCTATTCCCTTCTTTGTTGTGATAAATAAGTGCACCAGTGGCTAAGTTAGATATGTAGAATCAAAACTAGATAATTGTTTCATCGGACTATGCAACTTTAATGACGCCTCTAGAGTACATTGGTTTTTATCATCAGCTATTGTACGTCTAACATATGGTCATTCTGACATATTTCTTTGGAGGAAACCCGCTGCTGCCACATAGGCTGCTCTTTCCAATAAGCAGCAAGGGGTCTTTTATATGCACTTTCCTACAGACAGGACAGCACATACCACAACCTTTGATGAACCAGTTGTGGACTACTGATGAACCAGTTGTGGACAAACTGCAAATTTGTCCACTGAGCAGGATTGACCGGATGATCCACACCTTCACAGGTGGACACTATTGCCTGAGCTCCGTCCCGCTCCTGTAGCCTGATAAGAAGGTTTGTGGACACCCAAGTTTGGGATCTCGGAGGTGACGTATTAATGGGGTAACACAGTGCGACACTCATTAAAGAAACTGACTTATTTTAAAGGAAATTTCAACAGGAGCTTAAATCTGCACAGACCAGCATCACAAACGATTTAAACTAAAACACTTATCTAAATTTGAATTGGTTATTGCAGTTTTATGTCTTGGCAACATCTAAGGTCATATCAGGACAGGTACTGACTTGTGACAGTGTGCACCGATGGCGACGTTATAGTGCTGCCCCTCTGGGAGACGAGACCACCAGCACCATGACCCAATATCTCACTCAGTGACTGACTGGCAGTGACTGACAGTGGGCACGAAGCTAGCCGGAGTTGTGTCTATGGTGGACCATTCCATCCATTTGCTAGTGCCCCCCTCGCCCCCCCCCCCCCCACACACACACTGGAGGTTCTGTGTGGCCCGGCTGGTAGGTCACTTCTATTCTTAGCTAGGTGGAATAAACTGGGGAAGGCCCCCCAACTTGAAGCATCTATTCCCTCATTTCAACACCTAACTCTAGCAGGACTAGAACTGTCCATTATATGAAAGGCTCAGGTGAAAAACGTGACAAATCCATTTTGAGTTGATTGTTGTCAAATATAATTTATCGTCATGCTTTCCAGTAAAGGTCTATCAATTTCATATTGAATAAGCCATTATTTCGGGGATACGACATCTTCCTCGGGAGGATATAACCGGCTTTCATTATTGGAATGATGGCAGCTTCAGCTCAAATTTGGTCGTCATCATTTCACTTGGTGTGTGTTTGTTTGGTCGTGAACCCTTCATAATATATAAACAAAGACCCTATAATACAAAGA
The DNA here is from genome assembly GCA_030323885.1 of Branchipolynoe longqiensis. Taxonomy (NCBI): domain Eukaryota; kingdom Metazoa; phylum Annelida; class Polychaeta; order Phyllodocida; family Polynoidae; genus Branchipolynoe; species Branchipolynoe longqiensis. Next base: position 73,165,967 of record CM059189.1, on the reverse strand, counting down.
CGGCTCACTCAGCCTGTATTGTGTAATCAAAATGATCAAACCCACCACTTGGTGCACTGGCTGTTCTCTTGGTTAAACAGTGGATATATTATATGTATAAATGTATATATGAATATGAAATATGTGTGATGATGGTGATGTTGATGATGATGTGTATTTGTTCATAGCAATCTGATATTGATGTGTATCCATACTTACCTATATCTCATGTATAATATAATTGTATGTGTTTACATGTGAAACACCAACCAGAGCCGGGCTGATCAAACCCACCACAAGGTGGCACTGCAAAATTTACATTACCATGGGAGAGATCAGGAGTGAACCGTCTTAGTATTATAGGGTCTTTGATGTAAAGGACCCCAAAATCATAATCATAAAATATAATTGTGGCGTATTAACAAGAATTCGATCCAAGAGGTGGCACAAGTTTTTTTTCTGGGAGTTACAACAACATTGAGTTATATACCACACTATTGGCTATTCGGCATCCGGAAACATCGCCCCATCAACCAAGCACTTGGACAAAAGCACTGCTGCTCGTTAAAGATAACCGCGCTAAGTGCTGAGCTCAGTGGGTTAAGTGCAGATAAAAACAGGTGGAGCGTTCAGCCAATGGCTGCGCACTATTCTCGTCACGTGACGGAAGACATTCTTGCAGAAGGAGCAAGAAATCAGCGCTATGGTGAATCGGAGTTTAATTAATTAATTAGTTAGTAAATTAATCTATAAACCAGTCAAGATCGCCATTATCTTGAAGGGCTTAACTATTGTGGGGTATTTATGGTGGAGAGATTGGGCTACTAATACCCATTGTGTTGTGTATCTGAGTAGTGACCTGGTTAACAGCATTATCCAGTATTCCCCTCATGTGTGTGTGTGTGTCTGTGCCCTCGGGCACCACGGGCACCACCGGGCACTACCGGGCGCGGTGACCTAATGTGTCGAGCGCAGGCCTCCTGTACACCAATTCACCAGGTCTACTTCAATACAGATAAAAACTGGTAGTCATACTTTAGGCTATTGTATGCCGTCTGTAGCTTGCTTAGTTTTTTTTTAGGCTTTGGATCATGTCCTTGGATTTTTCTGCATTTATTTCAGCATTTTCTGTGTAAGCATTCTCCACATCTGTCATGGAGTCATCTTCCAGTTTCGTCTCACGTTGTTTTGTCTTAGACTGGTTTATTTCTTTAATTATCCAGTCCTTGATTATTTTTGTGACCTTTTCTCCTATTAAATAGTAGTATTGTGGCTATGAGTATGACTCTTCCTTCGAAGTCATTTCCGTTTGGGGGTTTGTCATTTTGTTGTCAGTTTTAATCATCTGGTCGTCTCCTATAGTGGCTGCCACCATTTTTAACGGCAGAGCCTACCTTATTCGTTGTTGTTACATCTTTTGTATTATCGTAATTTCTTCTGTATTATCCTAACAATGCATAATTTGTAGTACTTGTAGTCATGTTGTTCCAAGTGCTTAGGGCTCTGCCTTTGTGCACTGTCCTTGTAGTTAGCACTGTGATTTCATTAGTAATCCACACTATTTTACGGAGCCTCTTCACACTCGCGTGTCATCGTGCCATGGTATCCTAACAATGCATATTTTGCACCTATCCTGGTGATCCTTACGCTTAGGTCAAGTATTTCCAAACTCAGCATCCTGTGTGTGGTTATTCGTCGTGTTTATTCGTCTGTGTGTGCCGTCGGCGCCATCTTGTCATATGTATATGTGTATGTGTATGTGTATCATTGTATGTGTATGTGTATCATTGTATGTGTATCATTCTATGTGTATGTGTATCATTGTATGTGTATGTGTATGTGTATCATTGTGTGTGTGTATGTGTGTCATTGTATGTGTATGTGTATCATTGTATGTGTATATGTATCATTGTATGTGTATGTGTGTCATTGTATGTGTATGTGTATGTGTATCATTGTACGTGTATGTGTATCATTGTATGTGTATATGTATCATTGTATGTGTATTTGTATGTGTATGTGTATTTGTATATGTATATGTACATTTTTCAGCAGTACAAGTGAGTCCCAGTTACAGTGTGCAGGGATGGTGGTGCCACCATGGAACCTGGGGTTGGGGAGGCTGACACAGTATATGACTAGGACAGACTCCCCCAGTCCATGGAGCTGAGTGAGTGATGAGGGAAAGGGGGGATATTCCAGGTTATTATACTCATACAATTCTTATACAGCATATATATATATATATATATATATATATATGTTTGTGTATATGTGTATATGTGTATATGTGTATATGTGTATATGTATGCGTATATATATGAGTTGTATGTATGTATAGGTACGTATATGTATATATGTGTGTGTTCAAACAGCAACAGCAAATAAAACCTCAAAATAAGAATAACACATCAAAACGCGCTGCCGAGACGGAGTTATTTTCCCTTTCTCTCCTCCCATTAAAGACCAAATTCCGACATCACAGCTGCAATTAGATGGAATCAGTTACATTTGGTGGAGGCAAGTCGAGGCTTTGATATATTATATAGATATACAGAGGAGGCCAGGAGTTATATCAGAGAGAAGGCAATACTGATGCTGGGCACTTTTGATGTCATTGAGCTCAGGTTTTGGTTTATTATATTATAGTATGGTTTTCTGCGCGGTGTCTATGGGTGTGGGTGTGAGTGTGTGTGAGAGTGGGTGGGTGGGTGAGTGTGGGTGGGTGAGGAGGGGGTGGTGGTGGCGTGGCACCATTGCCATGTTGCGATCTGGTTTCCTGCAGGTATCAGTGCTGTGAAGTTGATCCCTACAAGAGCCTGGTTTCTTGGCGCTCCTTCAAAGGTGTGGCCGACTGGGGCTAAACGTTCGCGGTTATCTTCAAAGTGGGCACCGCCCTGAGGGTGGGTGGGAGGGTGTGTGGGAGGGTGGGAGGGTGGGTGGCGTGTGTGTGGGTGAGGTAACGAGAAGCAGACGCAGCAAATGCCAACAGGTGGAGAGAGGGGGAGGGGAGGGAATGAGAGGGGGGGAGTGGGGAGGGAAGGAAGGAGGGGGAAGCAGGGGGGAGGAGGGAGGGGGGCTGTGGCGGGTGGGTGGGAGGGTGGGAGGGTGGGTGGCCTGTTTGGGGGTGGGGTAACGAGGAGCAGACGAGGCAAATGCCAACAGGTGAGGAGAAGGGGGGAGAGGGGATGTGAGGGAATGAGAGGGGGGAGAGGGGGGAGGGAAGGAAGGAGGGGGGGGGAGGAGGGAGGAAGGGGGAGGGGCTGTGGAGAGTGCTGGAGCGGGGTGGGTGGGGGTGGGGTGGAGTGGGGGTAGGGGTGGGGAGGGGGTGGGGAGGGGTGGGGAGGGGTGGAGGTGGAGGCAGACAGAGGCTTGAGTAGACACAGCCGGATGACACTTGGCTTTTGTAAAGGTGTTGTGTATAACTACTATAAGGGTTATACTTATAGGGATAGTCAAGGTACACGTATGGGTGAGTCAGGCAGTGGGTGGGTTAGTTGGTTTAGTTAGTTAGCTAGTTAGTCGCTGTTGGCGTTGGGATGATTGCTGGCACTCAGGGGTGTTTGGGAGATGGGGGTTGCTGTAGGTGTAGGTGATTCAGTGTGAGTGCGGAAGGGGGGTGCATGGGTAGGTGAGGGTGTGTAGGGTTGAGGTGGATGTGGGGTGTAGGGTTGAGGTGGATGTGGAGGGCAGGGTTGAGGTGGAGATAGGGGGTAGGGTTAATGTGGGCGTGAGCATGTGTGTGTGTGAGAGTATGTGTTGGTGTGGGTGTGTGGATTGGGTTTTGCTGTTGGTGTGTGGGTTGTGTGTTGTTGTTGGTGTGTGGGTTGGTGTTGATGTGAGGTGGGGGTAGAGGTGTTGTGTGTGGGTCTGAATCATGAATTTACCTGACGTGGTGGCCGAATCGGTAGAGTTCAGACTTTCATGCGGAAGGTGGGGAGTTCAAATTGATACGTGTCACTACCTCGCCTGGCGCTTGGTATTATTAGGATAGGACAAGTGCTCACCAGCACAGTATCAGGATATTGTGACTGTGTGGGATATAGGGTCATGGTGCTGGTACTGTCACAAGTCGGTGCGCATCCTGATATGATATAAATGTTGCTAGGACGCAAAACAACAACAACAAATAACCTATGCTGACAATGACGTCAGTTCGCGCATTTCTTGGGTGAATTAAAGTTGCATAGTCCGATGGTTTTGAATTTCTGTATTTTTTCTAAGATAAATATATTAGATCGATCACTAGTATCTACTTTACATTAGTTCAAAGTTACTTTTATTTTAAGTGGTAAACTTTTGAGATATTTTGAGTGCAAACATGGACAATTAGTTTTGGCAAGCCATAGACTTCTGCAGTAACAAGAGGTTCTGTTAAATTGACTCAGTATTGCTTTCTATACAGAAACAAATGCTTAATAAGTGCACCAGTGTCTAAGTTAGATATGTCAAATCAAATCTAGATAATTGGTTTGGTTTTTAAAATTTGATTTTTCATTGGACTATGCAGCTTTAAATTTAGCACCAGCATGAACTCACATTTGTCAATAAATGCTGACTTAGTACAAATACATACACATACATATACATTTAAGAGAGACCGTATATTCCACTGTCGGGTCAGAGCTTTTACCCACAGATGTTCCCATCAAACCCGCGCCCAACTCTCTATGGCAACGGCGGGCCGAGTTCGTTGCTAGGCACACCGTCCCAGCCGCCAGACGGCGTTGGAGGTGCGCTTCCGGTGTGAGGGTGGATGGTGGGGGTGAGTGGGAGGTGGAGGTGTGGTTATGTTGTTGGAGTTTTACACCCTGGCAACATCTAAGGTCATATCAGGACAGGTACCGACTTGTGGCAGTGCACACTCATGGCCACTTTATAGCGCTGCCCCACTGGGAAATTATGCCGACGATATCCCATGACCCGATATCCCATTCAGTCACATTTTCCTGACACTGAACTAACCAGTCCTTGCCCTATTTTATTCTATTAGTACTAATGCCAAGCGACAAGGTAGCGACAAGTATAATTTTTGTTATCAAAGTCATTGGTTTGACTCGACCGGGAACCGAAATTCCTACCTTCCGCGCCCGATGGTATGGTATGGTCGGTAGTGCGTGGTACTACAGTCGGATGACAGAGTGGGTGGGTGTGTGGGTGTGTTGGTGGGGTTAATGGGAGGCGGGTGTGATGGGCGGGTGAGTGGGTGCGTGGGTTGGGTTGGGGTGGGTGGGTGGGTGGGTGAGATGGCGGGTGTGATGGGTGGGTGAGTGGGTAGGGTGGGTGGATGGGTGGGGTTGGCGGGTGGCATGGGTGGGGTGGTGGGTGGGTGGGTGAGTCGGTGGGCGGGCGGGCTGGCGGGTGGGATGGGTGGGGTGGGTAGGGGGTGGGTGGGTGGATATCCATGGGGCTATGGTTATTCTAATTAGGGGCGGAGTAACAGGAACAGGTAGAGAGTTGTGTGGGACTCTTTAGATATAGAGAGACCACTCTGCCCAATCATGTTAAGGCGTGCGGGGTTATGTCTGCTGTCACCGGCGACATGACAGCGGCGGCAGGTCACCAGTCGGGGGTAACGTACGGTGCTGGGTGGTCGCCGAGAACGAGTGTATAGGGCGGGCATTGGCGTCTGTGTCTGTCTACATACATGACGGGTAAGTAGAGGCTAGGCCTACACCTTACAGCGCGCTCATTGGTGTGAGGGGACCGGGGGTGTGTGTGTGTGTGGGGGGGGGGGGGGGGGGGGGGGGTTCTGTGTGTGGCTACCGGAGCCACGTGACTAGTGGACACAGGTCGATGTAACCAGTGGCATAGGACTGGCGAGTGTGTATATAATATATTTGCATTACATATATATATACATTTATTTCCACACTTACACAATATGTATATGTATGGATTACATATATATTTACACAGTTATATAATATGTATATGTATATATATGTGTGTGTATTAATATTATATATGTATATATATATATTTACACACTTATATAATATGTATATATATGTGGGTATTAATAGTATATATATATATATATTTCTCCACTCTCCCTTCTCTGTACTTTTCAGTTGTTGTGGATAATATATATATTATATAATATATATGGATAATATATATATTATATGTATGTGTATATATTATCTACATTATATATGTATTATCCACAGCAACTGAGAGCGCAGATTGGGGGCGGTTTGTGAGGTGGCACCACCGGTTCGGCTTAGTCCATAACCAGTGTCGCAGTTTGAGCGCCCTGCCAGTTTGAGCGCGGATAACGGATAGAGACAACATTAAAACCACCCTAACTATCACAGTAATTTGTGATTTGTGGTGCTTTGAAAGCAAATTTCTCTTGTTTCTATTAAATAGTTCAGATCTTTCTCTACAATTTCACATTCAGCTTTTTTTTATCAGCCAATTGGAAGTTCTTGAATTTATTTTGCGAAAATAGTTTTTGAGGCCATGATCTGGTAAGGCTAACACTGGCACTGACACTCAGAATATCCCAACTTTCACTATCTCTGTTTTAATACTTTCAGAGTAAATTGCTCTTAGGTTACATTAAATACTTCAGATCTTCCTCTTCAATTGCGCATTAAGATATTTTTAATCGATCCAATGAAAGCTTTTAAATCTATTTTACAAAAAAAGTATACTACCACTGGCAGGGCGCTCAAACTGGCAGGGTGCTCAAACTGCGACAGCGGGTAGGAAGGTTAAGGAACCTTCTGTTATGTCTACTTCCATTATTCCTCATGCATCATATATATAGGGATACTATATAGACTTATCCATTCGTTGATATTATGTATATGAGTGCTAAGCAATACGGGACAAAGATTTGTCCATTGTAACGATCAACATACTATCTGCTTATGCATTTGCTCAGGATAAACTGATTTGTTTTTTTTACATGGTGTTTCATAATTCCAATAGAATATATATTGATTTGAAGCAAATGTCCTGGTGTTTTTAGTGTAACCGTTTCTGTGCTGTTTTGTGTCAATCGTTACAATGGACAAAAAAAAGAAGAGTTATCACCTTTTGAGACAGGCTCATTATATATACATATATATATATATATATATATATGTATCCATATATATATACATGCACAAAATACATATATATGCATGCATACAGGTATATTTACATAGATACACACATAAATACATGCATATATAACAATAATAGGCAGAAGAAATGGGGAGGGGGGGAGGGAGGGGAGGGGAGGGGAGAGGAGGGGGGGAGGGGGGGGGCAGAAAGAGAGGTAGAGACACACACAGGTAAAAAGAGAGAAGATGCCAACAACTGTGAACTGTTGAAAAATCAAGCAACAATGCTGTCTGGCGGTGCCTTGCTTTTGGCATAGACTGGACAGAAATGTGGCGCGCGTCTACAGTTCCCTCACAATGCCGCAGTTAATGGTCACAGCCTAATTCTAGTTATTTTTGTTTCCATTTTTATTCCACTGAAAATAGAATATATATAATATAAATATATATATATATTATATATATATTATATATATTAGGGTTATACTGTATATATATACAGTGTAACCCTGTTAAAGCAAACTTGAAAGTACCCTAGAAATTTGTTTGGATTAACTGATCATTGGTTTAACCGAGCTTTGACTTTGACTTTGACTTTGAGTAAGGGTGTATTGCACATGTAATATACAGTGCATATGTCCACTTTGATTATTGTTTTTTTTATGTATATACAGTGTAACCCCGTTAAACCAAGCTCGGTTAAACCAAATGATTGGTTAATCCAAACTTTTTTCGGCGGTCTGGCAAAATACTAGTAGTAATACTACCATTTATCATATAAAAATGTTGGTGGGGTCTCAGATGATCTTATAACCACATGAAAGTTTGGTTTAAACATACCGGAGTGGCCTGGGGTCTGACAATTTTGTTTGGATTAACCGATAATTTGGATTAACCGACTTTGGTTTGACCAACTTTTTTATATGATAAATGGTAGTATTTTGCCGGGACGCCAAAAAAAGTTAGGATTAACCAATCCTTTGGTTTAACCGAGCTTGGTTTAACGGGGTTGTAAATTTATACCCATATATGCATTACACATATATATGTATATAATACACATGTATACGATATATACGGTACATATATGTATATATATGCATATATTTATATACATGTACATATATTTACATATATAGGAGAGAGTCTACCATATTCTGTGCTAAGTTTGAAGAAGCCACACAAGTTCGGATTACACCTTAATTCATATTGTTGGTGGTCTTTTGTTTTCGCCGTTAAAGTAGAAGTATGTATGGATACATACCAGTCGTAAATTGCCACGGAGACAGATTTTATTTAATTCGAGAAGTGCCACCCCTGGTATGTGTTAAAATGTGTTGAATAACATATGGTGAATAATATAATATGCTACATATATATCACCCGTTATATATATTGTGTTTTATATAGCATGTTATTGTTATGCAGATCATTTTATATATAAAACATGTTATATATAGATCATGTTACATATAGGTCATGCTATATATATATATACAATATGCTATATGTAGATTATGTAATATGTGATATTTATATATAACATATATATGCTTAGGCTTGCCGGCTTTATTTTCATTTAGTAGTGTACTTTGTAATATATATTCAAATATATATATATATATATATATATTCATCTCACTCTCTATACATAAATATTCATATCCCTTGACCAGATGGTATCGCTGAATGAGTTGAGTCCGTCTCCCGTTTTGGTAGATTGCGGGATTTGAATCCACAGGTTTGAACGCTGGTCGAGTCAAAACAATGACGAAAAAATGTATACTTGTCTCTTCCTAGCCAGGCGCTCGGCATTATTAAGATATGGTAACGACTAGTCGGTTCAATGTCAGGATAATGTGATTGAGTGGGATATCAGGTCATGGTGATGGTGGCCTTGTCTCCCAGTGGGGCATCACCATAAAGTCACCAATAGTGTGCACTGTCACAAGTCAGTACCCATCCTCAAATGACCTTAGATGTTGCCAGGACATGAAACTCCAACAACCAACCAACCGTTGCTTGATTTTTCTTTTGCAGAGGGAGACGTGGCCGTAGCCGCACCGGTCGCTGGCCTCGCCGCCATCTTTAATTCCTCCTGTGTCCCTGCGCGGGTGTCTTCCTCACCCCCCTGCCTCCCTATACTACTGGCCTCATCAGCGGATCGGTGCCGCCTCCAGGCCGCCTATGCAAGCATGAACGCCCGGACCCCGTCCTCCACGGCCCCGACCGCCGGGTCGCCGGCAATGGCGTCGGCGGCGGTTGCTGCCGTTGCGGCCGCGTCGCCGTCCCGGGGAGCTCGCGGCCCGTCTCCGCCTGGGCCCCCGGGACCCCCGGGACCGCCCGCCGCTACCCCGCCTCCGCCGCCGACGGCCCCGCTTGCCTCCCCCGCTGGGTCGACCGCCCTGTCGGCGATAGCGGACTCCCGGGGCCGGCTGCTCTGTCGGTCGCCGTGCGGGGCGTACAACCTAACCATGCACTCCTCCACCGGCTCACCCTCCACGGCGGCGCCGCCGGGCACACGGTTAGGAGCAGACTCCCCAACTCTATCCTCCACCACCAACACCACCACCACCACCCCCTCCTCCACACCATCCTCCTCGGAGGAGCCTGGGGATATCCGGCAACATCAGCACCCGCAGCAGCCGCAGCGCAACCATCATCACCAACAACACCTACAACAACACCAGTATCAACATCACATTCTGCAAAGCACCATGCCGTGGAAGAAGCGCGCCTTGCGCCCGGCCAGCATTAACTTCCACAGCATTGAGGACCTGGTGCGACCCGGAGGCTCCTACGGCCGGAGCACGGCAGGAGGAGGAGCAGGGCACGCCGTCAGTAAGCGGCTGCCGCTGCTGCAACAGTGCCACCCGGCGGATTACCACTCCAAGGAGCGGCCCCAGGCCCGCCCCGACTCTTCCCGCCCGTGCTCGCCTTCCGCGTCATCCCGCCGACAGCCGGGTCCGGAGGTGACGCGCCCCGCCCCGGGGTACCCGGACGGACGGGCCCGCCGCCCCCCAGCTCCCTGCCCCGAGCCGATCAACTCAGGTGAGTAGTTTAGTGGGAGTGGATTGATTTTTGTACTGGGCTAGTCTGCCTACTGTAATGCTAGTAGTAGTAGTAGTACAAGGTGTTGGTAGTTTCTGTTGTGTAGGCCTTATGTGGCTATGTTGTCGGTAGTTCTTTGGGAACCAACACCTCCACCCCACACCCCACCTGCTGTTCCCCTGGTGTCACTGGGTGTGCCAGTGTCATTGGGTGTCTCATGTCGTCGGGTGTCCCAGTGTTGCGGGGTACCTATTCCGGTGGCATGGGGGTGTCCCAATGTCGCGGGGAGTCTCGGCGTTATGGGGTGTCCTGGTGTTGTGGGGTGTCCCAGAGTCAGAGGGGGTATCCCGGTGTCATGGGGTGTCCCAATGTTGTGGGGTGTCCAGGTGTCATGGGGTGTCCTAGCGTCGCAGGGAATCTGATGTCGTCATGGGGTGTCCCAATCTTGTTGGGTATCCCGGTGTCACAGGATGTCCTGCTATCACATAGTGTCCCAGTGTCGCAGGGTGTCGCAGGGTGTCGCAGGGTGTCGCAGGGTGTCGCAGGGTGTCGCAGGGTGTCGCAGGGTGTCGCAGGGTGTCGCAGGGTGTCAAGGTGATGAGGGGTGTCGCAGTGTCGTGGGGTGTCCCAGTGATGCAGGGTGCCCAGGTGATGAGGGGTGTCCTGGAGTCTCGGGTTATCCTGGTGTCGTGGGCCTGTCTGCCCGAAGCGCCAGGATACTGTTCAGCTGGTTTTCCATTAAAGGTGCAAAGTCCGACGATACACGATTTCAGATAAGGTGGGACCCTATGAAATAATGTCACAGAGGGTATTTATCCAAAAGAAAATGGTTTGAATTAAATATAATGTTTCAATGCAAAGGATGAGTACATTGGCGCGGTGGGTGGTGCATAACGTCCTAGCAAAATATGAGGTCATATCACCATGGATACTGCCTTGTGACACGGTTTCATCACTTTTGCCACATCAGAAAAATAAAACCCCACTGAGATTGCAAATCAGAGATATGGAATCTTACAATCAACCACAGGTCACTTATGCATGACGCGTGTCGGTTGTCGCATGTCGCATAACGCATAACGCATAATGCATAACGGCACTTATAATATGACGTGTGTCACATGTTGGATAATGCATATCGCATGCCGTCACTTATAGATGACGTGTGTCGTGTGTCCTATAACGCATAACGTCACTTATATATGGTCCGTGTCGCCTGTTGCATGGCGCATAACGCATATTCTAGTTTAACGCATAACGCATTACGCATATCGTATTTCGCACTATTTGTTAATGGAATCTGGACTTTAACTCTAAGTTTAAGTAGACAAGCGTTTGGTTTGCGCCGCCATCCGCTCCGAGGTCCGTTCCCGCAGTGTCCGTATCCGTGTCCGTGCCCATGTCCATGTCCGTGGTACCGTTATTAACGGAGCCTAGATTAATTTGAACATAGTTCTCACGAGGGAGTCCTCTCAAATTAAATGCTTTTAAATAAATGTTTTTAAATTTAAAGGTTCCTGAATAAACTGCTTTCGAGTGCTTACTCACATCAAATAAATTTGAAATGCTCTAACAGAAAATATCTGCAAATATTGAATTGCCTTCAAACGGAAAACTTTCAAATGAAACACTTATAGGTGGGGCGCTTTCTAACAAAATACCTTCAAATGAAATATTTCAAAATCAGATACTTTCCAATAAAATACCCTCAAATCAAATACACTCAGGTGAAATGCCTAAAAATGAAATGATCTCGATTAAAATGTCAGTGAACGAAACGACGATGTTCTGGAATGGAAGATTTCAAAATAAATTCTCTCAAATGAAATGTTCCCATCTTGAATGTTCTTGCAATGAAACAGAACAGCAGGCGGGTCACCGAATAGTCTTGTGAGTTTTTTTGCTCAACATTTTTTTTTTTACATGTGCCAAGCAGGCCGTCATTACCGCATGCGTTTAGCGTAATCTTCTTGGATATATGAAGCATATGAAGCCTTTGTAGTCGGCGGGGCCCACCCACGTTGAACCGGAAGTGTACAGTTTGTATTTCACAATGCGCGGTTTCTGCGCGACGCCGATATTCAGAAGGCGTGGCAGGGTTGTAGAAGAAGTGGGGGTTGGCTAAGGGTGGGGGTGGGAGTGGGGGTGGGGTAAGGGTGGTGGTGGGGGTAAGGGTGATGGTGGGAGTGGGGGTGGGGTGGGGGTGGGGATGGGGTAAGGGTGGGGTTATGTTGGGGGTGGGGTAAGGGTGGGAGTGGCTTGGGAGTGGGAGTGGGGATGGAAGTGGGGGTTGGGTAAGGATGGGAGTGGGGGTGGGGTAAGGGTGGGGGTTGGAGTGGGGGTGGGGTAAGGGTGGGGTGGGAGTGGGGTGGGGCAAGGGTGGGAGTGGGCTGGGGTAAGGGTGGGAGTGGGGGTGAGGTGGGGGTGGGAGTGGGGTAAGGGTATCCCGGTGTCACAGGATGTGGAGTGGGGGCGCAGTTTGAGCTGTTAGAGAGCTGCTAGGACTGTTCGAGCATGTTATAACTGTCTCAAGACATCCGTTATATATACCTACATATATAAAGAGAGTAAAACCTCTCTAACCGACCACCTCCACAGATCGACCACTCCCCTATATCAATCGCTTTAGTTGGGTTCCAACAATACCACTGTAACCATAATTTAACTCTCTAAACCGACCACTTCCCTAAATGGACCATTTAAAGCCGGTCCCAAGGTCGGTCGATTTAGATAGGTTTTACTGTATATACATGTATGTATGTATGTATATATATATATATGTATGTATATATGTATACATACATATATATATATACGTGTGTGCATGTGATGCATAACGAATTATACAAGTATAAATCTCGGGTTACATATATACTTCCTTCATCGGGGCATTGGTGGAGTGCCCCCCCCCCCTAGTTGTCGGGGAGTCGCATGCGGGTGCCCCCCCCCCCCCCGCGCCACACTTTGTTTGTTTGTTTAACGACCCAGCAGCACAAAAAGTGGACATTGGGTGTTTACTTAGTGGTTTAAACATACCCCTCCCCCCGCGCCACACACACTGGACGTATATACGTATATTTAGTTATATACCTGTTTTATCCCATGATATATATATATATATATATATTTATTTATTTAGTGAAATGCATGTATTATCCCATATGTATGTACATTTAGTTATGTGCCTTTTATTACCCCATAATATATGATAATAGTACATATTAACTTCACTGCTTGAATAAATAGAATTATATATATATATATATATATCAATAAGGACATATATGCGGCATATATAGCATATATATTTCACATATAGGATATATATATGCATATATATAAAGCATATATTATTTAACAATATATAGCATATATATATATATATATATATATATATATATATATATGTATATGGTATTATATGCGCATGTGTTAGTGTTCCTTTAAGCAGTAACTAATGTTTTCTCCCCTTCTTTCCCTTCATCCCCCCCCCCCCCCATTCCTCCCCGACCTTCCATCTCCCTCCTCCACCTCCCTCTTCCAGACGAGGACATTGACGTCGTCGATACGGTGGAGACGCGCCTCTCCCCGGCACCTTACCCTGGCGCGCCCCCTTCCTCCGCCGGTCCCCAGGTGGCGCCACCGCCGTCACCCACTCCTCCCGCCGCGCACACCCCGCCCACCCGCACCGGGCCCGCCACCCCGGACCCGCCCCCCACCCCCGACCGGGAGAGCGGCAGCCCTGGGTCCGGAGAGACGGCGGCGGCTGCGGCAGCGGCGAGCAGTCCTGGGAGCAGCTCTGCCGGTGACCCGGAGACGGCCGACCCGAACAGGCTCCGCAAGGGGCGCACCATCTACAAGGCGCAGCAGGTGTACATACTGGAGCAGATCTTCTCCAGGACACACTACCCCGACCCGGAAGTAATAGAGACACTGTCCCGGGAGCTGGACATATCTGAGAACAAGATCAAGGTAGGTGTGCTTAATAATATAGTCATTCTTTGTAATACACAAAATTCCAAGCCGATATACATGTGTGTGTATATGTGTATATGTACGCATGTATATCTGTATATATACTATTTATATAAAAGCATATGCATGTCTTTATATATAGTTATATCAAGCTATATAGCATATATGTGCATATATTTATATATTAATGTATATGTGTATATGTATATAATTCATTAATTGTATATGTATGTACCGATCAAACTGCAATGTACAATTGTTCCAAAGGCAACTTGACAATACAAGGCACTAACAACAATACCAGATTCAAATTCATCCTCACCAAATTTATTGGGTCCCTGATGGTGGAGTCTCCGACTTGGCCTGAGCATACAGCTCAAACACTTTAATCTAATCTAATCTAATCTAATTAAATCTGATATATAATTAGCCTGTCTCAAAAGGTGACAATTTTTTTTATATTTTTGTTTGGTGTAACGATTGACAATAAACACAAGGACATTTTCTTCAAATCAATATGTATTCTATTGTGATTATGAAACACCATGTAAAAAAACAAATCAGTTTATCCTGAGCAAATGCATAGGCAGATAGTATTACTATTAGTATGTTGATCGTTACAATGGACAAAGTTTTGTCCCATATTACTTCTCACCTTTTGAGACAGGCTCATTATGTATAGAGTGTATATATGTATGCAGTAAAACCTCTCTAAATCGACCGACCATGGGCCCGACTTTAAGTGGTCCATTTAGGGAGGTGGTCGGTTTAGAGAGTTAGAATATCCTTATAAAATATAATGGTATTGTTGGGACTCAAAGAAAGCAATCGATATAGGGGAGTGGTCGATCTGTGGAGGGGTCGGTATAGAGAGGTTTTACTGTATATGCATATATGTCATATATATGTGTATATGCATATATGCACATAAATGTGCATACTTGTGTGTATATCATAATCCTATATATGGTAAATACATTTATATATATATATATATATATATGAAATAAATATATATATATAAATATATATATATATATATATATCTAGGTGAGCGCGAACAGCACGTACACTAGTATAGGCGGATACAGTTATATATATATATATATATATATATATATATATATATATATACATATATATATATGGTGTAGGCACCTTTATTCTGAAATCCGAAAAAAAAAAACTGAATTCGGAAATACAACTGGCCCCAAGGATTTCAGATAAAGTAAAATAGATTACATATATGTTCAGCCTAATCTATTTACCTAACTAAATGACATAAACCCAAACCTATGGGAGTATGCAACTCTAACACTAACAGTATGTGGAGCTACAACTTTCCGCTTTAAATAGCAGCCGTGGCCGAGCTATTAATAGGTGTTTCAGAAATGCATAGGACTACACGCGTTTACCATTCGCAACGACCTCTGTGATCTTCCAAGGTTTATGCATTAATTATCACTTTTCCCCAACAAGGAGGGCCAAAGGTCAAGGTCACCCTGTGATCGTGGAGCATGTTAGTTGCCTCTATATCGCCCACCATTCCAAGCTTCCGGTCTCGTGTAATTGTACATACAGTAAAACCTCTTTAGCCGACCACCTCCACAGATCGACAAATCCCCTATATCGATCGCTTTATTTGGGTCCCAACAATACCATTGTAAGGATGTTCTTGTTCCGTAAACCGACTACCTCCCTAAATGGACCTCTCAAACTCGGTCCCATTGTCGGTCGATTTAGAGAGGTTTTACTGTATATTGTATGTATATACTCAATGCTGGGTCCAGGATCTTGGTCACGTTGGTTGGAGTTTTACGTCCTGGCAACATCTAAGGTTATTATGACGCATACCCGACTTGTAACAATGCACACTTATGATGACTTCATAATGCTGGCCCACTGGGAGATCAAGCCGTCAGCGCCATAGCCTGATATACCATTCAGTCACATTATCCTGACACTGAGCTAACGAGTCCTTGCCTTATCCTATTAATGCTGAGCACCAGGCTAGGAGGCGAAAAGTATCAATTTTTAAGTCATTGGATTGACTCAACCAGGGTTGGAATCCCACGATCTACCAAAGCACGAGATGCACGCTCAACTCATTCGGCCATCCCATCTAGGGAAGGAAGGAATGGGTGGACTTAAGTTACATAGGTTATATAGGCATACTTAAAAAATCTTGCCAGGAGATCAACATTACTAAGATAGGTCAAGGCGTAGTTGGTTGTTTCGGTGTCAGAATAATGTGACTGAGTGTGTGATATATGGCATCGCCTTACGGGCACTGAATATCCCCTAATGGGACAGCACTATGAAGTCGCCATGAGTGTGCTCTGTCAAACATTGGTCCCTGAGAGTGAGAACTCAAATGTTGCTAGGACGTAAAATCCCAATCACTGACTAACTCCGACTGATTGAGCGATCTATATACAATTTATTAAAGCTGCATAGTCCGATGAAAACATCAAATTTTCAAAATCAAAACAATGATCTAGATTTTATTCTACACATCTAACTTAAATGCTGGTGCACTTATTAAACACTTGTTTCCACATAGAAGGGAACACTGGGCCAATTAATATAACCTGTTACTGCAGAATGCTATGGTGTCAGAGTTTTGGAGTGCTTGCCAAAATTAATTTAGCATGTTTGCACTTCGAATATCTCAAATGTTAGCCATTTAAAATCAAAGTTACTTTAAGGTAAAGTGAGGTAGGCGATAACGATCAAGTTATATATATATATATATATATATATATATATATATATATATATATATATATTATCTAAGAAAATCACAGAAACTCAAAACCATCGGACTATGCAACTTTAATTATCTCAGAAAAATGCCAGAAACTCAAAACCATCGGACTATGCAACTTTAATAAGTGCACCAGTATCTAAGTTCTATATGTAGGCTCAAATCTAGATGAGCTTTTTTGCTTGTTTAAATTTGATGTTTTTATTGGATTATGCAGCTTTAAATGCCTTTCACTAGTAGGAGGGGGGTGGGGTGGGGGGGGGGCTGGTATCCTGGCAACTGTCTCAGTCTCCTATGCAAACACTTAACATTAGTGGCTGGGGGAATGCAGTAGGAGAAAGATGTAGAATACATGCAGATTTGACCTCACTCTAACATCGCCCTAACATTAAAGCTGCACAGTCCGATGAAAGTATTAAATTTCCAAAAACTGAAAAAAATTTATCTAGATTTGATTCTAGTTCTACATATCTAACTTAGATACTGGTGCACGTGTTGTCACACAGAAGGGAACACTGGGTCAACTTAATAGAACCTGTTACTGCTGAAGCCTACGGCGTCAGAGTGTTGGCATGCCAAAACTAATGTGACATGTTTGCACTTCAAATATCTCAAAAGTTAGCCATTTAGCATAAAAGTTACTTCAAACTAACGTAACATAGATTACAACAGCCAACCTCAGAAGATGTCAGAAACTTGAAACAATCAGACTAGCCAACTTTAAATAACTCATACCTCTCTCCATTATCACCACTGCTGTTACCCCATATACTCACCCCACGCCCACACCCACACCCACACCCACACCCACACCCACACCCACACCCAACACACATTGTTAAAACCTGTATCTATTAGTACATCTAACGCTAAGCCTACTTACACACTCTGTCATATTCCCCGGCTTTCTTAGTTAAGTGGCTGTTAGACAGATAACCAATGCGTTTGCCTAATCATTATACACTCCTCCACCCACACACACCCACTCCCACCCCACCCCCACCCCCACCCCCACCCCCACCAGGGGTATCCCGGTTGGAAGACCACCCTTCAAGAGGAAGCGCAAATTAGGCCTATCTGTCATACTTGAAATAATTTCGTTGTTGTAAAGCAATTTGTTAAAAATCAATAAATTACTACAAAACAGCGGAGATTTGGTTCACACAGTACAGAAGACTGGGTGATATTGGGTGATATAGAATGAGCTATATTATAAATACCTGGGAAAGGAGGACTCGGGTGCAAGGGCTGTCTGGTGTACCTTTGGAATGCTATTCGTGTGTGCATATATATATGTATATATATATATATATATATATATATGTATACACATGTATACATATGTATACATATACAATATGTATACAATAGAAATAGCCAAAATTGTCCACCAGACAAGTCTAGTGTGATTTTCACTTCTCTGTCTGAATTGTCACTTGTCCCGGATAAGCAGACAAGCTCTTAGTCTTAGTCTTAGTCTTATTTCGAACGCTATATATATGTATATGTATATGTGTATATGCATAGACTATATATGTAGGTATATGTAATGTATGTATATGTACATATATATACATATATTAATGTATACATATGTATATATATATATGTATGTATATATATGTATATATCTATGTGTATATATGATATATATGTGTGTATATATATATATATATACAGTAAAACCTCTCTAAATCGACCGACCATGGAACCGACTTTAAGTGGTCCACTTGGGGAGGTGGTCGGCTTAGGGAGTTAGAATATCCTTACAATGTTATTGTTGGGACCCAAATAAAGCGATCGATACAGGGCAGTGGTCGATCTATGGAGGTGGTCGGTTAGAGAGGTTTTACTGTATATGTATATCTATATATATATATATATATATATATATATGCATAGATAAATGCACATACATATTTAAACATAATACATATATATATATATATATATATGTATTATGTTTAAATATGTATGTACATTTATCTATGCATATATATTTGTATATGTATATATGTATGTATATAGTGAGTGCACATAGCAGGTGGTCTGCGAGCGTCAGCGGCCCATTAGCGTCAGTCAGCACATAACGGTAAATTTGAGTATCGCATGCAAGTTAACGCTTAGTTTGAAAGCATCAAATTAGAAAGCCACTCATTAAGTTCGATTATCTGCTCAATACGATAGGCGCTACGTTTTAAATTGATAATTAACTTTGACTTTGGGGCGGGTGGGTGACGTGAAGGAGCAGTAGGAGGAGGCAGAGGAGGAGAGGGGGGGGGGGGAGGGGCAGAGGGGCAGAAGGAAGGGATGGTGCAGGAGAGGTGGGAGGATGGGGGTAGAAGGAGGGAGGAGGGGAGGGGGAGGGGGAGATGCGAGGGACGGGAAGGGTGGGGGAAGAGGGGTGAATGGGGGAGGAGAGGAGGACAGGGAGAGGAGGGGAGAGGAGGGGAGAGGAGGAGAGGGGAGGAGGGGAGGAGGGGAGGGAGGGGAGGAGGGGAGGAGTGGAGGAGAGGGGAGGAGTGGAGGAGAGGGGAGGAGGGGGAGTGGATGAGAGGTAGGTGTGTGGCTCCTTTCCCTCTTCCCCTCCTCCCCTCCTCCCCTCCTCCCCTCCTCCTCCTCCCCTCCTCCTCTCCTCCCCTCCTCCTCTCCTCCCCTCCTCCTCTCCTTCCCTCCTCCCCTCCTCATGGGAGGAGGGGGGAGGGGAGGAGAGGAGCGAACGGAGAGAAGTGTGAGGTGGAAGAGAGCGGAGGAGGGAGAAAGGCGGGAGGGGAGGAGTGGGGGAGGCGAGGGAGTAGGGGAGGGGAGGAGGAGTGAGATGGGATGAGCAATGAGCAGAGGTGAGGGGATGGGAGGGGAGAGGAGGAGTGGGGGGGGGTGGAAGAGAGGGGATAATGAGGCGAGGGAAGGAGAGAGGAGAGGGGCGAGGAGGCGTGGGGAGGAAGGGAGGAGAGTGGATGAAGGTGAGGACGTGAGGAGGGATGTGAGGGGAGGATGGGAGGAGGAGTGGAGGAGGAGGGGAGGAGGAGGTGAGGAGGTGAGGAGGGGAGGAGGTGAGGATGTGAGAGGACCAGGCATGCTGTTGTGAACATTATTTAGCGGATATAATCAAAGACCCTATAATACTAAGACGGCTCACTCCCTATCTCTCCCATGGTAATGTAAATTTTGCAGTGCCACCTTGTGGTGGGTTTGATCAGCCCGGCTGCTGGTTGGTGTTTCACATGTAAACACATACAATTATATTATACATGAGATAGGTAAGTATGAATACACATCACACATCTTTCACATTCATATATAGATTTATATGTATAATATAGCACCTGTTTAACCAAGAGAACAGCCAGCACACCAAGTGGTGGGTTTGATCATTTTGATTACCCAGTACAGGCTGAGTGAGCCGTCTTCGTATTATAGGGTCTTTGATATAATTTAATATATTAATACACAGTGGGTTCACTCAGTGCTTTACCAAAAAAAAGAAAATCTTTTAAATTTGTTGCATTTTTGTAGTTGCACTCAGGACATGGCGTCACGGATGAAATACTGAGGTCTGACATCACCTTAAGAGCGTTCATAAAGGCTCAGGTTTATATCATGTATAGCTGCTTTCATTGAGTAGCAGACATGTCAGCCACATCTATAGTGTGCATGACCACATACATATAACTTATAGCTGTGCTCGTCACCCTCAATATATCCTGCACCCTTTCACCTGTGTGTAGTGGTTGGTTTGTTGTTGGAGTTTTACGTCCTAGCAATAACTAAGGTCATATCAGGACGGGTACTGACTTGTGACAGTGTACACTCATGGTGACTTTATTGTGCTGTCAAACTGAGAAATCAGGCTGCCAGCACCATCATGACCCGATATCCCACTCAGTCACATTATCCTGGCACTGAGCAATCCAGTGCTTGCCCTATCCTATTAATGTTGAGCGCCAAGCTAGGAAGTGACAAGTATCAATTTTGTAAGTCATTGATTTGACTCGACCGGGAATTGAACTCCCGATCTTCCACAGGCCTGTGCTCTATTGATTCGGCCATCACGTCCAGTACTCTGTGCATAGTGAGGCGCACTGACCACCCCAGGTGTAATGCCACATACACATGTAGGCACGGATAGGTTGATCGCACCAGGGAGCCTAGATAGTTTAATAGTCAGGACGCCAGCCCAGGAATGGCAGAAGTTGGGGTTCCAATCCCACTCGGGGCGCTATGTTTTTTTCTCCCTCGTTTGCAACCCCCGTCCACCCTCAACACCTGTGCACAATATGAATATTATTGCAGGGGCACATTACCTATGTTTACGCATATAAATAATACAGTATAGCCCCGTTAAACCAAACTTGAAGGGACCCTAGAAATTTGTTTGGATTAACCGATCATTGGTTTAACCGAGCTTTGGCTTCGACTTTGACTTTGAGTAAGCATGTATTGCACATGTAATATACAATGTATGTGGATACTTTGATTATTGGTTTTTATGTGTATACAGTAAACCCTATTAAACCAAGCTCGTTTAAACCAACTGATCGGTTAATCCAAACTTTTTTCGGTGGCCTGGCAAAATACTACCATTTATCATATAAAAAAGTTGGTGGGGTCTTAGATGACCATATAATGACATGAAAGTTTGGTTTAACCATACCGGAGTGGCCTGGGGTCCGACAATTTTGTTTGGATTAACTGATACATAGTTTGGATTAACCAACTTTGGTTTAACCAACTTTTTTATATGATAAATGGTAGTATTTTGCTGGGCCGCCGAAAAAAGTTTGGATTAAACAATCGTTTGGTTTAACCGAGCTTGGTTTAACGGGGTTATACTGTACACAGTTTATGGTGTCAATAATTAGAAGAGGTGAAAAGATGTGTGTTTCTATGCTGGGGTGTGGAGTGAGTGTGTAACGTGACCGGAAGTTGGGCCGAGTTCTGGTCCGTTGGCCCTACGATACTGTAAATATATATATATATATATATATCTAATATATATAATATATATACATATATACCTGTTGACCTGGAGTGACACTCCCAAATTATCCCTAGCGATAGCCGCAATGTTATCATGTAGACTAAGGTGCCCATGTCCCTCCTCCCCACATACACATACAAACACAGACACATGTATAAGTATATATATATATATATATATATATATATTTATGGCAACCTATACATAGCTATGTACACTGCCATAAATATTTTCCTATAGAGTTTTCGTATAAAGCTGGTGCGTAAATTAGGGTTGACCTTATACAAATATATATTATACGTATATTCATCCGCATATATAGCTATTCTCATAGACGTATATATATATATATACATAGACATGTATATATATATATATATATATATATATATTAATATCTTTCTTTAATGATCTCATTTCCTATAGAGCTGACACCCAAATTAGAGTTAATCTTATATATGTATATAAATGTCTTATATATGGTGACATTAATACACAATTTCAAATACACATATTTTCACCAATGCATTACCATGTATCTAAGTAAATATGCATATCAAATTAGGTAATTTCCTACAGCATTGGTGTCACATTCACGATTGACCTTAGTTATAGTATATATACTGTCATGGGGGTGATGAAAATGGGAAATATTGCGCCTAGAGTGGGACTCGAACCCACATCTCTTTGCATTCCGGGCCAGTGTGCTAACCATTACACCACCTAGGCTCCCTGATATCACCATACTACCCACGCCTACCTGTTTATGCAGCTCCTTGCCTGAGAGGTCAGTGCAGACTACTACACTCGTCCCCCCTGGAATTGTAAGTCTTTTAATGCTTACAATTACATACATAGAGAGAATGCACTTACAGTTACATATATACATACACAGGGCAGGTTCAACAACCATACAGCGCATAGCTTGTACAGGATCATGGTCACGGCAACCAGTGTCATGGGGGTGATGAAAATGGGAAATATTGCGCCTAGAGTGGGACTCGAACCCACATCTCTTTGCATTCCGGGCCAGTGTGCTAACCATTACACCACCTAGGCTCCCTGATATCACCATACTACCCACGCCTACCTGTTTATGCAGCTCCTTGCCTGAGAGGTCAGTGCAGACTACTACAATACTATGTACATGATTCTTCGATTATAGATATGGAGATGTACACATACATACACATATAAAATTTGGGTATTTCTTAGAGGGCAGGTACCCAAATTAGGGTTGATTCTAAATTGTATACAGATATATGTAAACATATTTATGCAGACACATCATATATATGACTATCCCCATACACTATACATATGTAAATACATATATATACATGAGGTCATTTCCTAGAGCACAGGCGCTCTAGTCACGGTTGATCCTATATATATATATATATATATATATATATTTATATATATATGTTTATATGTATAGGTATATACATCATATTACATGTACATGCTATATATTTACCATATATATGGCTATCCCAATAGAGGTATGCATATATATATATATATATATATATATATATATATATACATATATATATTTTGTCATGTATATAAAATTAGGTCATTTCCTAGAGTGCAGCCGCCCAAATTAGGGTTGATTGTCACGACGCTTGATTAGAATCGGCAAGATGCGACCGATTAAGTTGTCAGCACCCGTCAGAGCCATAGGCTTGTGCAACAGGGATCCGGCCACCAGCTACAGGTGTGTGTGAGTGTGTGTGAGTGTGTGTGAGTGTGTGTGAGTGTGTGTGAGTGTATGTGAGTGTGTGTGAGTGTGTGTGAGTGTGTGTGAGTGTGTGTGAGTGTGTGTGAGTGTGTGTGAGTGTGTGTGAGTGTGCGAGTGTGTGCAAGTGTGTGCGAGTGTGTGTCAGAGTGTGCGAGTGTATGTGAGTGTGTGTGAATGTGTGCGTGTGTGTGAGTGTGTCTGAGTGTGTGCGAGTGTGTGTGAGTGTATGTGAGTGTGTGTGAGTGTGTGTGGGTGTGTGAGTGTGTGTGAGTGCATGAGTGTGCGCGAGTGTGTGTGCGTGTGCGTGTGCATGTGCGTGCGTGCGTGTGCATGCGTGCGTGTGCGTCAGTGTGCGACAGTGTGTGTGAGTGTGTGAGTGTGTGAGTGTGTGAGTGTGTGAGTGTGTGAGTGTGTGAGTGTGTGAGTGTGAGTGTGTGAGTGTGTGTGAGTGTGTGTGTATGTGTATGTGTCTGACTGTGTTAGTGTGGAGGGGAGGCCCATCCATGGTGCAGGCATCTCCCCCCCCCCCCCCCCCAGAAGGGAAGGGGTAAGGGAGGGGGTACGGGATGTAAGGGAGGTTGGTTAGTTGGTGTTTTACGTCCTGGCAACATCTAAGGTCATATCAGGTGTGTTTGTTGGTTGCTGTTTTATGTCCTACAACACTGCCATAAATATATATGTGCACTCATGGCAACTTTGTAGTGCTACCCCACTGGGCAATCAGGCTGTCAGTACCATGACCCAATATCCCACTCAGCCACATTATCCTGATACTGAGCCAACCAGTCCTTGCCCTATCCTAATGATGCTGAGCGGCAGGCTAGGAAGTGATAAGTATCAATTTTAACGTCATTGGTTTGACTCGACCAGGATTCGAATTCCACGATCTACCTAAGCGGGAGATGGACACTCAACTCAATCGGCCATCTCGTCTGGTGGTAAGGGATGGAGTAAGTAAAGGGGTAAAGGAGGGGGTAAGGGAGGGGGTCAGGGAAGGGGTCAGGGAAGGCGAAAGTGGAGGGGGTAAGGGAGAGCGAAGGGGGGGGGGGTAAGGGAAGGGTTAATACCCCTGTCACACTACGACGTAACGAGCCAACGTGAGCCTAACGTGGTCATTTTTCGTCATTACGTTGGGTTACATCATGATGACGTCAGAATGACATTAGAATGACGTCAAGCTACGTCACATTACGTCGTGTTACGTCGAGTTACTTCGAGGTTTTGGAGATGTTCAAAAATTTTGACGTAGCTCGAACGTAAGGGTTTACGTTCGCCGTACGTTCTGTTCACGTTCAGTGAATGTCAATGACGTTAAACAGACGTTTTTCCAACGCTGCTCACTACGTTCAACTATGTTCCACTACGTTGACCCACATTAAACCGAGTGCAAATGCCCACGTGCCGTAATGGGAACGTCAGGAGAATGTCAGGAGAACATCATGAGAACATCAGGAGAACGTGCATTCAATGTACGTTCAACGTCTCATGACGTAGGTAACGTCACATAACGTTCTTCTGGCGATGGAATAACGTTCATAACGTTCCGTGAGCGTAATGACGTTGTCCTCTCTCGTTGAATGACGCAATCACTACGCTTTACCACCGTTACTCTCTCGTCCACTACGCTGCATCCACGTTCAACTTGTGCCCAAATTTGCATACTACGCCGAGAAGTTCAACGTTCTTCACGTTCTCCCTATGCCGACGTCGTTACGTCGTAGTGTGACAGGGCCATAAGATAGGGGCTACGGTAGGAGGTAATGGGGGGAGGGATAGGGGAAGGGGTAAGGAGGGGGTAAGGGAGGGGTAAGGGAGGGCTACGGGGGTAAGGGAAGGGGTAAATGAGGGGCTAAGGTAGGGGGTAATGGGGGTTAAAGCTGCATAGTCCGATGAAATATCAAATTTCCAAAACAAAACCAATTATCTAGATTTGATTTGACATAACTAACTTAGATACTGATGCACTTATTAAGCATTTGTTTCTGCATAGAAGGGAATACTGGGTCAATTTAACAGAACCTGTTGCCGCAGAAGTCTATGGTGGAAGAGTTTTGGCAAGCATGCCAAAACTAATTTTCCATGTTTGCACTCAAAATATCTCAAAAGTTTACCATTTAAAATAAAAGTAACTTTGAACTAATGTAAAGTAGATACTAGTGTTCGATCTAATATATTTATCTCAGAAAAAATACAGAAATTCAAGACCATCGGACTATGCAACTTTAAGGGAGGGGGTAAGATTGGGGGTGATGGGGGAGGTGAGGGGGTAAGATAGGGGGTATGGGAGGAGATAAGGGAAGTGATGGGGGGGAGGTATGGGGAGGGCTAATGTAGGCGGTAAGGGAGGGGGTAGGGGAGGGGTAGGGGAGGGGGTAGGGTATGAGGTAGGTGGGGGTAAATGAGATGGGGTGGTGGCGTGCCTGGGGCACATGTTCGCAGCGCCCCCTACCACCCTGTCCCACCCCAAGTGCTCAAGTACAGCGCGTCGGGCAGCGTGGGGTCGCAGTAACTCCCAGTTGCAAGCCACAGTTTAGGGTGTCAACTTATGTCAAATTAGCTGTCACTAAACAGGCAGCCGGCCACACTGTCACACGCACGGGGCCTGCGTCTGGGCGCCTAGTGGCCACTAGCTGAACTAACATTGGTCAGGTAGGGGGAGGGATGGTGGGTGAGTAGGTGTAGGTGTGGGTGTGGGTGTGGGTGTGGGTGTGGGTGTGGGTGTGGGTGTGGGTGTGGGTGTGGGTGTGGGTGTGGGTGTGGGTGTGGGTGTGGGTGTGGGTGTGGGTGTGGGTGTGGGTGTGGGTGTGGGTGTGGGTGTGGGTGGGGGTGTGGGGGTGGGTGTGGGTGTGGTTGGGTGGGTAGGAATGGTGAATGGTTAGTGGTCATTGCGTGAACTAATAATGTTGGTCAGGCAGGGTGTGGGTGAGTGGGGAGGGTAGGGGGGAGGTGGGGGTAGGATTGGGGGATGGTTAGTGGCCATGGCGTGAACTAATATTGGTCAGGCAGGGAGTTGTGGGTGGGGGTGGATGTGTGGATGTGTGGATGTGTGGATGTGTGGGTGTGGGTGGATGTGTGGATGTGTGGATGTGTGGATGTGTGGTTGTGTGGTTGTGTGGGTGTGTGGGTGTGTGGGTGTGTGGATGTGTGGATGTGTGGATGTGTGGCTGTGTGGCTGTGTGGATGTGTGGATATGTGGATGTGTGAATGTGTGAATGTGTGGATGGGTGGATGGGTGGATGGGTGGATGGGTGGAGGTGTGGATGGGTGGATGTGTGAATGTGTGGATGGGTGGATGTGTGGATGTGTGGATGGGTGGATGTGTGGATGTGTGGATGTGTGGATGTGTGGATGTGTGAATGTGTGGATGTGTGGATGTGTGGATGTGTGATGTGTGGATGGGTGGATGTGTGGATGTGTGGATGTGTGGATGTGTGGATGTGTGGATGTGTGGATGGGTGGATGTGTGGATGTGTGGATGTGTGGATGGGTGGATGTGTGGATGTGTGGATGTGTGGATGGGTAGATGGGTGGATGGGTGGATGTGTGGATGTGTGGATGTGTGGATGGGTGGATGTGTGGATGGGTGGATGTGTGAATGTGTGGATGTGTGGATGTGTGGATGTGTGGATGGGTGGATGGGTGGAGGTGTGGATGGGTGGATGTGTGGATGTGTGGATGGGTGGATGTGTGGATGGGTGGAGGTGTGGATGGGTGGATGTGTGAATGGGTGGATGTGTGGATGTGTGGATGTGTGGATGTGTGGATGGGTGGATGTGTGGATGTGTGAATGTGTGGATGTGTGGATGTGTGGATGGGTGGAGGTGTGGATGGGTGGAGGTGTGGATGTGTGGATGTGTGGATGTGTGGATGGGTGGAGGTGTGGATGTGTGGATGTGTGGATGGGTGGATGGGTGGATGTGTGGATGGGTGGATGTGTGGATGTGTGAATGTGTGGATGTGTGGATGGGTGGATGGGTGGAGGTGTGGATGGGTGGATGTGTGAATGTGTGGAGGTGTGGATGTGTGGATGTGTGGATGTGTGGATGGGTGGATGGGTGGATGTGTGAATGTGTGGATGGGTGGAGGTGTGGATGTGTGGATGTGTGAATGGGTGGATGGGTGGATGGGTGGATGGGTGGATGTGTGGATGTGTGGATGTGTGAATGTGTGGATGGGTGGATGTGTGGATGTGTGGATGGGTGGAGGTGTGGATGTGTGGATGTGTGGATGGGTGGATGTGTGGATGTGTGGATGTGTGGATGGGTGGAGGTGTGGATGTGTGGATGGGTGGATGTGTGGATTGGAGGATTGTTGGATGGGTAGTGGTCATTGAGAGGAGGGCTGGCTGAGTGGGGTCGTTGTGGAGGTGGTGGTTGTGGTGCGGTGGGGGTGTGAGTGAGGAGTATGCGGGTGTATGTATGCAGCCTGTTATTGTTAAATACATAACCATCATGGTATATAAAGGGTTGGGTGAAATATATGTATATATATATATATATATATATCGAATTGATCGGGGATTAGGTAAGATTAGGAGTTGTTAATGTTAGTGTAAGGTGAATATGAGTATCTGATCAACGCTAAGAAAAGTGTGCCATGTCGGAATTATCAATGTAAGCCAGGCCGCCATCATAAGCCAGATTGTACATAACGTACAAGGACTGTAAATCGATTTTTGGGGGCATTTTTCCCTTAAAATTTGCATAAGCAATAAACCTTAGAATTTGCTATAAAATATGGTATGTTAAAGTTAATTAGCCATTAAAGAGACAGTCTATGTATAGCTTCAGGGTGAGAGTTCAATATCCTTATTTTCTATGATGGTCGTCAGTCACGGAAATGGTAGTGGTTAAGTGATGTATGTGTAGTAGGAAAAAGGACGAAAATAGACAATTATTGGTGACAGGGATATGGGTGACAGTGGTGGATGAGTGACAGTTGTGGGTAACAGAGAAATTTCCAAAACCAAAACACTTAGACATCTATCTAGATTTAATTCTAGATATCTAACTTAGAACGTAAATACTGGTTCACTTATCAAATAATTGTCACCATATAGAACGGAATACCGAGCCGATTTAATAGTTAAATAATAGAACATGTTACTGCAGAAGCATATGGTGTCAGAATTTTGGCATGCTTGCCCAAATTAATTTGGCATGTTTGCACTTCAAATATCATAAAGGTTAGCCATTTAAAATCAAAGTTACTTCAAACTAAGGTAAGGTAGATTATAACGATCAACCTAATAATATATTTATCTCAGAAAATGACAGAAACTCAAAATCATTGGACTATGCAACTTTAACTTGTAAGTTAGAAGAGGTGATAACTGATATACATTAAAGTCCAGCTGTCACGAGTGCCGTCGAAATGTCTTCTCCCCGATGATGGCCATGGGGACAAAGGTATGTCCAGTTGTCCCCCAAGTAAATAAGTGCAAATAATCACCGCCAGGGTGATTAGTGGCGCCACGACCCTGCCGCTCCCTTATCAGAAGCATCAGGTCAATATTAGGGTTAGGGCAGGGAACCCCTAATTGTCCACTTACCTCCCCAAAATTACAGTCCTTTGAGTTGACCTTTGCAAATTAAGGACTCACATCTGAGACTACTAATTCCCCCCCCCCCCTCCCCCCCCCCCCCGGAACCCCCACCCCACCTCAAACCGCACTTGAAATCTTTCTGCCACTGAGCGAACCCTCGTGTGTTATGTTATCTGTTTGTGACGATGTCATTGACTGGGTCATGATGTAACTTGTAAGGTTCAGGCGTTCTACGGGGCTAATAATGTCAGAGAAGCAATCGAAATATCCGGGTTAGACAGGATAGACAGTTTGCGCCTTTCCCCCTTTTAAAATTTGTTGTGGTTCGGGTTTATTTTCTTGAAAGGAGGATATATATTTGAAACTGGCAAGAAAGGCAAACATCTATTATATATAAATATATATATATGTATATATATGTACACATGTACAAGTGTATACGTGTTTACATGTATATGTATATGTATATAATTATATATGTGTGTATATACATATATGTGTATGTGTGCATATGCTGATATGTACATGTATATATACATGGTATGCAGGTATTGCAGGTATTGCAGGAATAGCAATACCTCAGGGAGTTTGATGCCCCTCAAACAGAAAAACCCTAAACAGAAAACCATGTCACTGTGGCAACATTAAGGGCGGTTGATGTATGGAACTCCCAACATCTCCCGACCAGCCACTGCAGGGACAAATAGTTTTGCGCCTGTCTTGACATGTTCTTGCCGGTGGGAAACCTCTATTTGCTCCCCGAGAGAGTGCCTCTGGTAACTTGCAAAAGCCAGCAGCACTTCAACACTTTTGCAGGCAGATTTCATGAAATGAGAGCGGCAGTCAAGTAATGAAAGCAGTCTTTGTCGCATCGTGACCGACAGCATGATGATGATGATGATGATGATGATATAAATGCATATACATGTATATGTGCATATAAACATATATACATACATACGTGTAAAACCATGACACAAATACAAACCCCCCCCCCCCCCCCCCAATTATGTAGATATACATATACATGTATGTATATATGCATCTACATGTATGTATATGCAGTGGTCTGCACTGACCTCTCGGGCAAGGAGCCACATAGACAGGTGGGCGTGGGTAGTGTGGTGATATCAGGGAGCCTAGGTGGTGTAATGGTTAGCACACTTGCACCGGAGTGCAAAGAGTGATGTGGCTTCGAATCCGCCGGGAGCGCCACTGTCGCCGGCGGATAAAACTCGTACAACTTCTAGCGACTTTCTGAGCAGCCCAGTCATGTCGGAAAACGGCACCACATGGGCAACACATGCACACTGCATTGACTGCTACATCTGGGTTTGAAGCACAACAGACTGGGGCACAGATAGAGACCATTTCCAGTGCTGTGTGACATTTGAAAGGCATTTTACCAAGCCATTCAAGTCTTCAGATGCAGAAATCAGAGGTAAGACTGACTTGAATGTGTATGTTAACTATCATAATGGGAAACTTTAGCATTTTATCTTCCTAAAACTGGTCTTACATTGACTCTAACTGGAATCGCAACTCTACAATTTGATGGCCAAAAGTTGGTGTTTTGACTGGATTCTGGAGTTGAGTGACTCACGCGCGGCCCACGCGGCCCACGCGGCCCGAGGGATGCGTCGGCTACATTAGTCGTTAAATCAACGGTGTTTGGTGGTGTTTGGTGATGTTTGGTGGTGTTTGGTGGTGTTTGGTGGTGTTTGGTGGTGTTTGGTGGTGTTTGGTGGTGTTTGGTGTGTTGGTGTGTTGGTGGTTTTGGTGGTGTTGGTTTGGTTGTTGTTGTTTGGTGTTGTTGGTTTGGTTGTTGTTGGTTGTTGTGTTTGTTTGTTTGTTGTTTGTTTGATGTTGGTTTGATGTTGTGGTTGGTTGGTTGTTGGTGGTTGTTTGGTTGTTGGTGGTTTGGTTGGTGGTTGGTTGTTTTAACTGTATTCTCTAGTTGAGTGACTCACACGCGGCCCCTGCGGGAGGGTCGAGGGATGCGTCGGCTACGTTAGTCGTTAGATCAACGGTGTTTTGTTGTGTTTGGTGGTGTTTGTTTGGGTTGTTGTTGGTTTGGGTGTTGTTGGTTTGGTTGTTGTTGGTTTGTTGTTTGTTTGCTGTTGGTGGTTTGGTTGTTTTGACTGGATTCTCTAGTTGAGTGACTCACGCCCGGCCCCTGTGGGAGGGTCGAGGGATGCGTCGGCTACGTTAGTCGTTAGATCAACGGTGTTTTGTTGTGTTTGGTGGTGTTTGGTTGGGTTGTTGTTGGTTTGGTTGTTGTTGGTTTGGTTGTTGTTGGTTTGTTGTTTGTTTGATGTTGGTGGTTGTTTGGTTGTTGATGGTTTGGTTGGTGGTTTGGTTGTTTTAAAAAGAACACAGGACGCTCGGAGGGATTAAAAGACTTTTTATTAAAGTCTGACTACAGGATGAAATTAAAGCAAAATATCAAACCTGTGCAGCAGGCGCGCGCTGCCCAATGGGCGCAGAGCGAGACAATGGATTAAATCACAAGCAGTAACAATGCAATGCAAGCAAATTGCGCGGTGAGATAAAGTCAGAGAAATGGTGGTGTAAACAAATTGCGCGGCCAGTTAAAGTCAATGGTGTAGACCGCAAATTGCGCGGCCATGTTAATTCAATAGGTAAAAGGTAATCGTGGGCATTGAACCCGTTACCTGCCGGGGGAAGAGGGTGGCGCGCCGGCCCGCCGGTGGGCGGCGTGCCCTCCCCCCGCGCGCTCAGCGTCCCAAGTCCCAGCTGGCTGTAGTGGTAGGGTGCGTGTGCGCGCTAATAATCAGGCCGCGCGGAAAGTCTATGCGCGCGGCATTGATGCCGCCAGGGCGCCGGTGGTGCGCTGAATGCCCGCGGTGTCGGCGATGATGTAGGCGGTGTAGGCGGTCGATGACCAGCCGCCCAGCTCGCGGATCTGCGCTTCCGGGATTCCCGCGTTGAATAACGCGCAGGCGCCCCCCCCGCCGGAAACTGTGGGTGCCGTAGTCCACGGGCGCGAAACCCGCGCGCAGCAATGCGCCGCGGATGACCGCCCAGAACACGGGGGCGGTGAGGGGTGCCCCTCCTGCCCATAGGAGGGGCCCCCGCGGGCGGGGCGCTCGGAGTCAGGGCGCAGGAGTGGTAGACGGCTTGGGTGGGGCAGAGGGGGTGCGCCGTCATGCGCGGCAGCGGGATGACTCGCGCGGGGGCCGCGGCACTGGTTGGTTTTGGACCAACGTAGTGTGAGGCGGACGCCCGTGTGCGCGAGAAGGCGGCGTCCGCGCGGCGCAGGTGCCGCGATGCGTCGAAAGCCGCGGCGGTGGTGGGCATGAGGTTGGACCTCCGGAGCAGCCCATAGTACATTGACAGCGCGGCGGCCCAGGCAGCCGCGTGGGCGGGGATCCTGGGGTCAATGTGGCGCAATATTGCGTGGAGCATGGCCGGGGTGATGGGGGCCTTCCGGCGCGCGGCGTCGCCGCGCTCTCGGCGGATGCCGCGGATGGTGGTGGTGAGCTGGTAGTCACCCTCCAGGGGGTTGGGGAGGCCCCACTCCCGGTGTATAACGCGCACGATGTTGAGATATTGGCGTATCGAGGTGTAGCACATGCGGCGCGCCAGGTGGGGCCGCGTAGCGGCAGAGGAGCGCCGAGGAGGCGGGGATGGGCGGTGAGCCCATGGCCGCGCAGAAGCGTAGGTAGGCACGCCTGTGGGTGGCGTATGCTCGCTGTGTGTTTGGCGCGTACGCGGCCTGCTGGTATATGGCCACTTCCCGGTCCAGAGCCGCGCAGTCCATCCTATCGGGGCGCGAGCCAGGAGCCGAATGTGGCCCCGGGCGGGCCCGGGGGGGGTGCGGCCCGGGGGTCGGTCATGGTGTGCGCCAGTGCCGCTTGGAGCCGCTCCGCTCCCCCGCGGAGCACGAGGCGGCTAGCCGCGTCTGCCACGACGTTGCAGATGCCCGGGTAGTATATTGCGCGCAATTTGAAATTGTGTGTCGCGGACATGTAGTAGACCTGCCGGAGGTAGGCCATAACCGTGGGGTCTTTCGCGGTGCCCCGATTGATGATGGCGGCGGCGGCCTGGTTGTCCGTGTGTACGTACACTTTTTTGTTGGCCCAGGCGTGCGCCCAGAGGTGCGCTGCGGGCACCAGGCTGAGGACCTCTTTATAGTTAATGGAGAGGTGCTGGGTGCCGGGCCAGTCGGCGAAGGCGAGCGCGAACCAGGCGCCGTTGTGGTAGCCCCCCGCCCCATCCAGGCAGGCGTCCGTGGAGATGGGCGTGGCGGGGGCTGGGTCGAGTATGGGGGTGCGCCCGTTGTGGTTGTTGGCGAATAAGATCCACCAGGCTAGGTCCTCGCGCACCGAGGCGGTAACCCTGGCGCGGTGGGAGGGGCGGCAGAGCGCGCCCATGAGGTCGAGTAGACGGCGCAAATGCGTGCGCGCCCCCATATATGACCTGGGCGGCCCAGTTCAGCTTCCCGCAGATGGATTGAAGCTCCCGCTTGGAGAGGCTGCGGCGCGCGCGGCCGCCCCCTCGGCCTCGGCTATGAGGGCCTGAAGCTTAACGCGGGGGAGGCCTAGGGTGAAGTTCACTGTGTTGATCTCCACCCCGAGGAAAGTTATGCAGGTGCTGGGACCTACTAGCTTGCCGTAGTTAATCGCGAATCCCAACTCGCGGAGGAGGGCCATCAGCTCCCCCATGAGGCGGCGGCACTCGCCGCGGTTGGGGTGGGTGACGAAGAAATCGTCGCAGTAGACCAGTATATGGTCGCCCCAGCCCCGAGCGCGCATGACACCCAGCGCTGCCTGCGTGAGCTGGTTGAATACGATAGCACTCAATCGCGCGCCAAACATTAGCCGTGTGTCGTGTAGATATGTGGGGGCGGGGTCGCCCGCGAATGTCCATTGCAGGCCCGCGTACGCGTAGTCGTGGGGGTGTATGCGTACGCTGCGGTACGCGCTGGCCAGGTCCACCTTTCCCATGTAGGCGCCCGCCCTCCTCCGGAGGAGGGCGGCCGCCTGCTCAACGGTTGAGCAGCTGTATCCGGTCCCCTCGGCGTAATCATTGAGTGCGCCCCCCCTGGGGCGGGAGGCGTCGTGGATGAGGCGGATCCCCCCCCCCTCCTTGGGGATGGCGCCGAGGGCGCTGGTGATGTGCGCCGGGCCGTCGCGCCGGACGTAACGGCCATTCGCCATCTCGGCGCGCACTCTGCGCCTCTACGGCCTCCCGGAAATCGGGACGCGTCGCCGAAGGGTGGTTTGGCTGCAGGGAGGGGGGGCCGTCCACGTGCGTGTTGGTCACTCTGAATCCGTGGCGCACCCCGGCCAGGATTTCCGCGCGCGCTGGGGTGTCGGGGGGGAGCAGGCGCTCCCAAGCTTCTGGGATGAGCGCCCCCCCCGGACCCCGCCTATTCCTTCTTCTGGTGCTCGAATTTACACGGGGAGTAGGGGCACTTTCCCGTGTTGGCGAACAGGCGGCATATGGTTTTGTCGCCCGCGGTGCTGGAGGCGGCGTCGGCGCGTCCTGCCCTGTGTTGTTGCTGCGCCCCTCCATGGGCGCTGCCGGGGTGACCGCTCCGTCCCTTTTGCAGAGGGGCGGGGCGCTGCCTGGGGATGAGGATTTGCATCTCGAGGTAGGTGGCCGCGGTCCCCCAGGCCGTGCCGTGCTCCGCCTGGACCTCCCGGTATTGTGTATCGTAATCGATCACGGACTGCCATTCAAAACGCGCCGCGAAGTTGTGAATGCTCGCCGTGTAGGACATGTAGTATTCTATGTCCATGCGATCCAGGTCGCCCAGTTGGAGCAGGTGGGCTGCGAGGCACTGGTTGGCCGCGCCCCACTCCCCCTGCGTCAGGTACACGCACGCGCACGAGTCCTCCTCCGTTTTGAATTGAACGAGGCCTGAGGGGGGATCGACAATCTGCAGGTACTCCTTGCGCTTTTTCGCTATGCGCTCCCGCACGGTGCGCGGGAGGTAGTCGATTATCCTGAGCGCCTTGCTTGACTTTGCGCGGACGGTCAGGTTGTGGCGCGGGTCGGGGCCGGCTCCGTGCCGACTGGGGCGGTTCGCGGGGGCGGTGGTGGGCGCGATGTATCCCGTTGCGCCGGCGGGCCGAATTGCCGGCGCGATTTGCGCGCGGGTGCGCTCCGGCGATTCCGCGTCGTCGCTTCCTGTGTTGCCGAGGAGTCGGTCGGCTGCCGTGGAAGTCCAAAGCTGATCGAAGGCTGTGCCCGCCTCCAATATTGCGTGGCGCTCCTGCCGCGCCCTGTCGGTGTTCCGCTGCCGGTCGGCTGCCGTGCGGTCCGCCTGGGCGGGGGGGGGCTGACTGTCCTCCCCCCGGCTGGGGCTCGCGCCCCCCACTGGTGCCGAAGCTGGCGTTCCCCAAGTCGCACAGCGCGGCCCGGAGGAGGGCCCGCTGCCCGCGTGAGATGTCGAGGGCCGCGAAATCGGTTTTGTCGATGGCGAGCAGCGCCTCCCTCGTTGTGATGTCCTCTTGGGACATCGTGCCCGTGGTCCTTCTGCTCAGTCCGGCCAGGGTGGCCCAGCTCAAGAATTCAAAATCTTCAAACTCGTTTCTCCGCCATGATGGCGTGAGATGCGAAATACGCGCTAAGGGCAGAGCAGCTCTGACCGCGTGAGCTGGATGCGCGCCCACTGCTGAATGAAAGGTGAGCCGTTGGGAGCGTTGGCGGGAGAGAGGGACCGTTGCCTCCCCCCGCCTTATCTTAATGGCGACACGGACGGTTGCGCACCGTCGTGCCTCGCCGCCGCCGGCCGGCCCGGCTCCGCGCCGGTTGACCGCTCCCAGGGGCGGCAGGCGCCCGGCGCATCTTCCTCCGCGCTGCGTCTTTTTAAATCCCAGCGGCTCGCCGCTGGGTACTTTAACTGTATTCTCTAGTTGAGTGACTCACACGCGGCCCCTGCGGGAGGGTCGAGGGATGCGTCGGCTACGTTAGTCGTTAGATCAACGGTGTTTTGTTGTGTTTGGTGGTGTTTGTTTGGGTTGTTGTTGGTTTGGTTGTTGTTGGTTTGGTTGTTGTTGGTTTGTTGTTTGTTTGATGTTGGTGGTTTGGTTGGTGGTTTGGTTGTTTTGACTGGATTCTCTAGTTGAGTGACTCACGCCAGGCCCTTGTGGGAGGGTCGAGGGATGCGTCGGCTACGTTAGTCGTTAGATCAACGGTGTTTTGTTGTGTTTGGTGGTGTTTGGTTGGGTTGTTGTTGGTTTGGTTGTTGTTGGTTTGGTTGTTGTTGGTTTGTTGTTTGTTTGATGTTGGTGGTTGTTTGGTTGTTGATGGTTTGGTTGGTGGTTTGTTGTTGGTGGTGGTTGTTTGTTGTTGGTGGTTTGGTTGTTTGTTGGTGGTTTGGTTGTTGGTGGTTTGGTTGTTGGTGGTTGGTTGTTGGTG
This sequence comes from Branchipolynoe longqiensis, assembly GCA_030323885.1. Lineage (NCBI taxonomy): Eukaryota > Metazoa > Annelida > Polychaeta > Phyllodocida > Polynoidae > Branchipolynoe > Branchipolynoe longqiensis. The sequence continues at coordinate 73,129,469 of CM059189.1, read as the reverse complement.
GTTGTTTGTTGGTGGTTGTTTGTTGTTGGTGGTTTGGTTGTTGGTGGTTTGTTGTTGGTGGTGGTTGTTTGTTGTTGGTGGTTTGGTTGTTTGTTGGTGGTTTGGTTGTTGGTGGTTGGTTGTTTGTGGTTGGAGGTTTGGTTGTTGGTTGGTTGTTGTTTTTGCATATTACACCGATAATTTTGACATGTCAAATTTATTTTCACGTTGTCTCTAAATGACATTTTATTCAATTCCAGATGATGTGAAATATTGCGCCTAGACTAGGCGCAATATTTCACATTTTCATGACCCCCACGACATATATATATACATTTACATGTATGAATATATATGTATGTATATATGTATATATGTATGAGTTGTAGAAGTGCTTGGGGAAACTTTACGCCTAAAGCTAAGATTCCTTACACGCGGTATGCGGACTGCGGCATGCGGCATGCAGTATGCGGCATGCGAATGGGAAGATTCCTTCTATGCGGTATGCGGCATGCGGCATGCGGCACACGACTGGCTATATTTAAAAAATAAAAATAAACAAGTATACTCCATACTGCACTGTATATGGCCTAATATGGCATCTATATCTATGTAACTCTTGGTACCTCACATGGAGGTTCTTACCTTTATAATTACCAAATTATAGATAAGTATTCCTATTTTTGTGGCTCTGGTAGCATTTTTACTAACCAGAACCCCCACCACCACCACTACCATATGTTTCCACTCAGAAGCCTTGTGCGTGACCATTCCGTAATGCTCAGTCGCCTCTCCTAGTGTTAAACTAATGGACACATCAGACTCAGGTTTCTATTCACACCCTGGGTGCCGCATGCCGCATGCCGTACCGATCGCTACAGGGACCGATCGAGTTGTCGCATTCGCATTCGCATTCGCATTCGCATACCGCGTGTAAGGGTTGTAGTCCATTGAGTTCAAGGCGTTTCGATTTTTTGCCGCATTCGCATTCGCATTCGCAGACCGCATACCGCGTGTAAGGAATCTCAGCTTTAAACCTTCATGTCTTGTCATTCTGGGGCTCGTCATAGTATCCCAACCATTAGCCTACCTCATTATCATGCTGTCGGTCGCGATGCAACAAAGACTGCTTTCATTACTTGATTGCCGCTCTCCATTTAGCTCTCTGCTGTGAGAGTGATGTCCATGCATCGGTCTTAATGTCCCTCAGCTTCAGGTTTCTCTTGATCATTTCATGAAAGCTGCCTGCAAAAGTGTTGAAGAGCTGCTGGCTTTTGCAAGTTACCAGCGGCACTTTCTCAGGGAGCAAATAGAGGTTTCACACCGGCAAGAACATGTTCAGACAGGCACAAAACTATTTGTCCCTGCAGTGGCTGGTCGGGAGATGTTGGGAGTTCCATACATCAACCGCCCTTAATGCTGCCACAGTGACATGGTTTTCTGTTTAGGGTTTGCTTCCTTAGCCTTCGGTTCTGTCAAGAACCTGTACCACAAGGCAGTGGTTTACAACTCTGCAGGGCAGGGGCGTCAAACTCCCTGAGGTATTGCAATACATGCAATACCTGCATACCTAGACTCCCACTTATCCCCAAAAAGATTTATTTTCTAAACAAACAGTATTCCAGACAGCAGGTGACCAAACTCAGTACCCAATCCACTGGAATGACCGTACTGCCTCATGTAGAACGACATATTTGGGACTCACTCAGCGTAGCCATAGTTACATATATTGACCCTGCGCTGAGTAGACGAGTATACAGCTATGCACCTTGTGTGTTTGTCGTCTCTATAACCTTTACTTGATGCCCGAACTTTCTAGTTCTGGTTGAGAGGGGCTTGTGGGGGGGGGGGGGGGGGGGGGGGGGGGGGGAGTGAGGGTGAGGGGGGTGTAGGGGTTTGAGTGGGGATGGGGGGATAAGGGGGTGGAAAGAGGCAGTTCCGATGTTTGTCCATATTTACAGAATTAGTGTGAATACCCTACCAATATACACCCCCCCCCCCACCATCCCCACCCCCGCCCGACCTTGCCTCTACCTCTATCCCTACCCCTACTCTCTCCACCCCTACTCTCCCCCCACCTCCCCCCACCTCCAACACCCCCCATCACATCCCACTTCATCCCAACCCTACCCCACCCCACACTCCGCCACCGCACCGCAGCTCCACCTCACCCCACCCCACCCCCCGTTCCCAGCATGCCCCGCACATCACGCTCGATGCCGCCGCAAGGAGCCGCCCTTTCACAAGCCTCTTTTAGTTTGAACAATAACAAGACATTTACAGAATAAACACCAGAAAGAACTGACAAGAAGCGACGCCATGCTTTTCATGCGCCTCTGCCCTCTCCCCGCCCCTTTCCCAGCCCCCTCTCCCAGCCCCCTCTCCCCGCCCCTCTCCCCGCCCCCTCTCCACGCCCCGCCCATTCCCCTCTGCCCCAGCCCAGCCTCTGTCCCCTCCCCTACCCCTCCCACAACCCATCCTCTTCCCCTCATCCCCTCCTCCGCTACCCCTCTCTTCCTCCTCCATCCTCCCCCCCTCTTTCCACTCCGCTCCTGCCCCTCGCCATCTCACCCCCCTCCCTTCCTCCTCCCCATACACTCTCCATCCTCTTCTCTCCACTCTATCCACCCATCTCTCCCCCCCCCCCCTATGCCCTTTCCAATCTCTCCTTCTTTTCCTCTCTCCTTCTCCTCTACCCATCTCCCATCACTCTCCTGCTGTCCACTACTCCCCCCTCCGCAGTCTCCTTTCTCATTCCCCTCTTCCTCCTTATCTCCTCTTCTTCCCCTTTATTCCGCCCTCTCCCTTCCCCTTCTTCCCCCCCCCCCTCTCCTTCTTCTTCCTCCTCCTCCTCCCCGTCTCCCTACCCTTCCTCTCACCTCCTCCCACCCCTCCCACCACACCACACCCTACCCCACACCACCACACCAAGCCCTGTCCTGCCCCGCCACACCCTACACCACCCCACCCCACCCCACCACACCTCTGTCCGCCCCTCCCCACTACACCACACTTTAAGACACCCCTACCACCCCCCACCCCCCACCCAGCACGACCACACCCCAGCCCCCGCCCCATACCGCCCAGTCCGTCTCTCACTCCACTGCCTCCCGCCAATCCCCCCCCCCCCCGCCCCCGCCCCGCCCCCCCCCCCCCCAACAGTTCTTCCCACTGCAACAATGAATGGTTCCTGCGGTGGGCGGTGCGAACACAGCTGGCCAGTTTGTGACGGCCGGACCGTGAATTTATCAATCGTCAGGCGGCAATTCATGCCCAGCCACCCTCCCTCCCTCCCACACACCCACCTTACACCTCCCACCAAACACCGCCGGCTGGCACTTCCCCACTGCCACCTAGCGGCATAAAGCAAACCCTCTCCCTTTTGTCGCCGATAATATCCAATAATCGCACAACAATAATGTTCACATCGCGCGATTGCTCTAAGCGGCAACGCTCCCGCCGACACGTGATTCCCGCCGCCGCCCGCTGCGCTGTCGTCGGCGACCATCACTTCCGGTGTCTGCTTAGCGGTGGTTTGCGCCACCTACCGCCCTGACCGCACAACTACACAGATACAATGTGTTTTTTACACTATAGTAATAATATTAGTATAGTGGAGCCGCATCAGGGAATTGTTGCGGTACTAGTGGTACTTCTCCATCACACACTACACACCCTATACACACACCCTGCACACATCGTACACACCCTATAACACCCTACACACATCCTCCAACACTCTACACACCTCACACATCCTAGCCACACCCAACACACACCTTATACACCCTACACATCCTACCCACGCCCTATGCACACCCAACACATGCATACACTTCATGTACCTCCCGCACACACCCTACAGACTAATACACATCCATCAAACACCCTACACACATCCTACACACAGTCTACACACCTTACACATCCTAGCCACACCCAACACACACCTTATACACTCTACACATCCTACCCACACCCTATGCACACCCCACACATACATACACTTCATTTCCCCTCGCACACACCCTACAGACTAATACACATCCATCAAACACCCTACACACATCCTACACACACTCTACACACCTTACACATCCTAGCCACACCCAACACACACCTTATACACCCGACACATCCTACACACACCCTATGCACACCCAACACATGCATACACTTCATGTACCTCCCGCACACACCCTACAGACTAATACACATCCACCAAACACCCTACACACATCCTACACACACTCTACACACCTTACACATCCTAGCCACACCCAACACACACCTTATACACCCGACACATCCTACACACACCCTATGCACACCCAACACATGCATACACTTCATGTACCTCCCGCACACACCCTACAGACTAGTACACATCCATCAAACACCCTACACACATCCTACAGACACTACACACAACCTATACACACGTTGCACATGTTGCACAACCCTACACATACTCTACCCACACCCTACACACCCTACACACCCTACACTTCCTGGGCACATCCTACACACAACATATTCATGCCATACACACACCCTACACACACCCTACACACACCCTACACCATCACCAATACTTCCTTTGCAACGCCATTGCAATCTTTAATGCATGCCAAAAAGGGCTGCTGGACATAGTGCATATATAGCATGGGTGGGTGATGGAATTTGAAGGGGTGAGAGAGCATTGGTACTGGTAGTGGGTCGGGGGTTTGCCAGAAAGGGCGGGGTGGAGGAGAGGAGCCGGGGTGGAAGGTGGAATGGAGCGGATGTGCCAAGAAGGGCGAGGGGGGGTGCGAGGGAGGGGGCGGGGGGAGGAGGGTATTTATCGTTTAGCTGGTGTCTGCATGGACTGAACCCCGTAATCACTATCCACGGCTCAGTCAAGATGGGCATTGGCTGGTCTAAGTCAGCCACCTTTGTTCTCAGCCACCCACCCTCCCACCCTCCCACCCTCAAACCCACCCACCCACCCGCCATATTTACAGAATCAGTGTGAATACCCTGACCATTATAACATTAACACCCCCCCCCCCCGCCACCCCCGCCCGACACTGCCTCTACCTCTATCCCTACCCCTACTCGCTCCACCCCTACTCTCAGCCACCTCACCCCACCTCCAACACACCCCATCACGGTGGCCGATTGGGGAGAGCGCAGGCCTCACGTGCGGGAGATTGGGAGTTCGGTTCCCGGTCGAGTCAAACCAATGACTTTTAAAATTGATACTTGTGGCTTCCTCACCTGGTGCTCAGCATTTAATAGGATAGGGCAAGGATGGGTTAATGTCAGTGTCAGGATAATGTGACTGAGTGGGATATCGGGTCATGGTGCCAGCGGCCTGATTCTCAAGTGGAGCAGCACTATAACATCACCATGAGTGTGCACTCTCACAAGTCGGTACGTGTCCTGATAATGATATGGCCTTAGATGTTGCCAGGACGTAAAACTCCAACAACCAACCAATGAACCTCCCACGTTCCCACCCTTTTCCTCCTACGCACCGTCCCACCCTCCCTCCCACGCTCCCACCCTCCCATGCTCCCAACCTCCCACCCTCCCACCCACCCACCAGCCCGCCACAACGTGTCTTGTCCACATCTCAGGGAGTCTTTGCATGCCTAAAAAAAACTAAACAAAAAAAACCCACCAAAAGCCATGAAAGAATTCTGGTGGCGCGCCAAGAGAAGCCGCCTCAAATACCTGTCTGGCTTTGGGTCCTGCTTGGCTTTGGGGTCCTGCTTGGCTTGGGGGTCCTGCTTGGCGTTAGGGGTCCTACTGCTTTCTTCCTTTTCAAGCGGTGTTATTTATTTATCGTTGCCGTGTGTAAACTGCCACGCCCCAGTGGCGTGCATGCGTGTGCACGTGTTGTTGTCTTGTTTTGTTAGCGCGATGCGTGTGTTGATTGTTTGTCGGTCAGTAAGGATGTGATGGGGCAGTAAGGATTGGGGTTGGGGGTTGGGGTTGGGTTGGGTTGGGGTTGGGGTGGGGGTTGAGGGGCAATGGTGGTGGTCACACTGTTATTTAGCTGCGTTGGTATGGTATCTATCAATTGGAGTTTGGTGAATGGATGAAGGACTGGAAGACTCAGATATACAAAGCAAATATATATATGTATATCTATATATAATTGTATATATATATCAGTTTCATACATAGGTTGGCGTATACGTATATATATCGATGAAAGACTTAGATATATAAAGTGTAAATAAGGCATGGTATCTATTGATTGGAGTTTGGTGGACAAAGGTCTGTAAGACTCACATATAGAAAGCATATATATATATACATATATATATACATAATACAGATAAATGTTCCATAGAGTATGTATATATGTATATATATATATATATATATATATATATATATGGTTTATATATACACACATTTTCACCCCCCCCCCCCACCAGACCTTGCCTCTACCTCTATCCCTACCCCTACTCGCTCCACCGCTACTCTCCCCCACCTCACCCCACCTCCAACACACCCCATCACGGTGGCCGATAAAATGTCTTCATAGTTACATATATACATGTTCATCTGACATTGACCACCAGAGGCAGGCTTGACTACTCGCCAGTGGGACCATTTAATAAACGCATTAACTCTCAACTTTGCCCATCTGGGGGCTTCAGACTTCTGTGATGGGAGGTCAACCTCTCGGTCCATGCGTTGGTTACACCTATAAATATAATCCTCTATGTTCCTGTCGTGGTGCCGACTGCTAATAACCATTAAGCCAATGACTGGCCTGGTGTTTGGCCGAGAGAAAAAGCAGCTTGTACATTAAATCTTTAAAAAATATATAAATAATATTAAAGCTGCATAGTCCGATGAAAATATCAAATTTTCAAAACTGAGACAATTATCTAAATGTGATTCTACATATCTAACTTAGATACTGGTGCACTTATTAAACATGTGTCACCACATAGAAGAGAATACGGAGGCAATTGAAGAGAACCTGTTACTGCAGAAGTCTATGCATGGGGTAACAGTTTTGACAAGCTTGCCAAAACTAATTTTACATGGTTCCACTTCAAATATCTCAAAAGTTAGCCACTTAAAATAAAAGTTACTTCAAGCTAAAGCAAGGTACATAATAACGATCAACCTAATGTGTTTATCTCAGAAAATTTAAGAAACTCAAAACCATCGGACCATGCAACTTTAATAACTGGCTGCGCATAGCCAATCATAAAATCACAGGATGACCAAATGAGTTGAGCGCCCACCTCCCATTTTGGTAGGTCATGGGATTTGAGCTCCCAGTTTCAAACCATAGTCGACTCAAACTGATGACTGTAAAAATGGATACTTGTCACTGCATAGCCTGGCATTCAGCAATACTAAGATAGGGCAAGGAGCCGAAGAATGAGGAAGACCAATTGTCGCAATTGAAATTTCCTCTGCTTACTCAGATTATGTACAAAACAAAAAGATCTTGTAATGTGAACACTGCAACAACAGGAAGTTCCATAAATGTGGACAAGGCAAAACATATAGGCAGACGACAAACCGGGGTTGATTCTGAATCAATCCCGATATACTCCCTTCCCGTTCACCACAACTCCACCTCATCACACGCACACACATAAGATGTATGATGATTATATGAGCATGAATAACGGAATACCATCTATATATGCTATGAATTATATGCAAAGAGGTTATTACATGTGATGCATATATGCATGTATTGCAGGTATGCAGGTATTGCAGGTATGCAGGTATTGCAGGTATAGCAATACCTCAGGGAGTTTGACGCCCCTGCCCTGCAGAGTTGTAAACCACTGCCTTGTGGTACAGGTTCTTGACAGAACCGAAGGCGAAGGGACCAAACCCTAAACAGAAAACCATGTCACTGTGGCAGCATTAAGGGCGGTTGATGTATGGAACTCCCAACATCTCCCGACCAGCCACTGCAGGGACAAATAGTTTTGCGCCTGTCTTGACATGTTCTTGCCGGTGTGAAACCTCTATTTGCTCCCCAAGAGAGTGCCGCTGATAACTTGCAAAAGCCAGCAGCACTTCAACACTTTTGCAGGCAGCTTTCATGAAATGTGATACCATGAAGCTGAGAGACATTAAGACCAACTCATGGATGCAACTCTCACAGCAGAGAGCTAAATGGAGAGCGGCAGTCAAGTAATGAAAGCAGTCTTTGTCGCATTGCGACTGACAGCATGATGATATATGCACATGAAGATGAATAGATATACACATATAATATAGTCTATGTATAAGAATTAGATGAGTAATAACAACGGAATTCCATCCACACAATCTATTTGCTCTGTAAATAATATATCATTTTGGATGAAATTCCAGTATTTATACTTATATAATTATTATGCTTCATATGTTTATATATATAATTGATGGCACATATAAATGGTATTCAGCTAGATCTATTTATTCTCATATAATTCTTATAGTTACTTATCCATCACATATATAGAAAGATAACTTATTATTTAAGTATGGGCATCACAAATTAATATTGTAGTGGTCTGCACTGACATCTCAGGCAAGGAGCCACATAGACAGGTAGGCGTGGGTAGTGTGGTGATAGCAGGGGGCCTACAAGGTTAGCACACTGGCCCGGAATGCAAAGAGATGTGGGTTCGAGTCCTGCTCTAGGCGCAATGTTTCCCATTTTCATCACCCACATGACACTGGTTGCCGTGACCATGATCCTGTACAAGCTATGCTCTGTATAGTTGTTGAACCTACCTTGTGTAAGTGAAAGTGCACTGCTTGTATGTATGTAATTGTAAGCATTAAAAGACTTACAATTCCAAGGGGATGAGTGTAGTGGTCTGCACTGACCTCTCAGGCAAGGAGCCACATAGACAGGTAGGTGTGGCGATATCAGGGAGCCTTGGTGGTGTAATGGTTAGCACACTGGCCCGGAATGCAAAGAGATGTGGGTTCGAGTCCTGCTCTAGGCGCAATATTTCCCATTTTCATCACCCCCCCCCACACGACAATATCATGTTTCCATTCACTATTTTACTACCGCGTTATCTCTTTCCCACTTTCTTATCTCCCCTAGTTCCCGAGTGGCGGTGTCCCTTCTTACACAGCTGCCAGCAGTTCACATTCAAACATGTATATATTGAACTCTTTGGGCAGTTATCATTGAACAGCTCCCGGAATTCAACGTGAGAAGAGCATTGAATAAGCTGACAACATTCAGTTCAAACACACACACAAACACAGACACACACACCTTCATTCTCTGCTATGTAAGCCCCCCCCCCCCCCACGCACCCCCCCCCCTACCCTTTGTTGCCTGGTGACAACAGCAACGCTGCGCTGTCAACGTAATCGATATGAAAGTTCATTCTTGGAACAAAACGATGTGATGTAGATGGTCTCTCCTCCCATTCACCACAACCCCACCCCCCTCACACACACACACACCACACACACACATGCCCCTCACACACCTCCTCACACACCTCGACACACCATCTCCCACCTGCGGGTGCTAACCACTCCGTAATCGGTCCCATCCCATTGGAAGCGTCTTTTCACGGTTAGCCAGGGGTGTCGGCCCTTTGTGTGCTCCCTCAACAGATGTAGGGGAGGCCGAGAGACAAGAGGCACATCCACACACAGAAAAGGGGCAGAGGGGTGGAGGGGTGGGGGGGATAGAGGGGGCGGAGGGATGGATAGGGTGGAGAAGGGGTGGAGGGGGAGGAGAGGGGAGAGAAATGGATGGAGGGGAAGGAGAGGGGAGAGAGGGAGGGAAGGAGGGGGGGGGGGGGGGAGACAAGAGGCACACACACAGAGAAAGGGAAGGGTGGTGGGGGAAGGGAGGGGGGTGGATGGATGGATGGATGGGTGGGATGGAGAGAGGGTGGGGGGAAGGGGAGGGGAGAGAGGGAGAGAAGGAAGGGGTAGAGATAAGAGGCACACACACAGAAAGGGGGAGAGAGGGGTGGGGGGAGGGGTGGGGTGGGTGAGGGGGAAGGGGGGCAGATGGATGGGGTGCAGAGAGGGTAGAGGGGAAGGGGAAGGGAGAGAGGGAGTGGGGAGACAAGAGGCACAAACACACAGAGAACGGGAGGGGGTGGAAGGGGTGGGGTGGTGGGGAGGGGGGATGGATGGATGGGGTGGAGAGAGTGTGGAGGGGAAGGAGAGGGGAGAGAGGGAGGGAAGGGGGTGGGGAGGGGACAAGAGACACACACACACAGAAAGGGGGGGGGGGGGTGGGGAGGGGGGGGGGGGGTGGGGTGGAGAGAGGGTGGAGGGGAAGGGGGGGGGGGACAAGAGGCACAAACACACCGAAGGAGCAGGGGGAGAGGGGGGGGAGGCATGGACGGGGAGGGGGGGGGGAGAGAGAGGGGGGAATGAGGGGGGTAGGGAGAGGAGGGATGGAGGATGTAGGAAGAGACGGAGAGAGATGGGGGAGAGAGGGAGGGGGAGGGGGGTTGGGAGAGGGAGGGGAGACCGGAAGGGAGAGTGGAGGGACGTGAGGGGGGAGGGGGACATAGGGGGCAAGGTGGGGGGGGGGGGGGCAACAACAACAAAACAAGGCCATATTGATGCTGGCAGCACGCCTCAAGCACCAAAGCACCATTTTATTGCCACCTACCTTATAGTACAAGCCGCTATAGTGTGGAGGTGGGGTGACGGGGTGAGAAGGGGGGGGGGGGTGACGGATGGAATTCCAATAGCGGGACAGGGCAATCTGTGTCCTGACGAATGACTGACATGCATTGGCTGTTGGCAGTTTCCTTCCGCCATCAAAGGGGTTTGGGCCCCGGGTATGGGTGTGTGGGTGTGGGTGTGTGGGTGGAAGGGAGATGGGAGAGGGGGAGGTTAGGATGAAGTGTGCATGTTGTCCATTGCATTGCGCGGCAGTCAATGGTTTTATAGGCACGAGTTGTCAATAGCGGGTTATTGTTATTATTGTTGTTGTTATCAGAGGAGCGGCTGTCTCCCCTGGCGGCCAGGGCGGCCGGTAAAGGATGGGGGCGGGTGGGGGGGGGGGAGATGAAGGGAGGGGGAGGATGGGAGTGGGGGCGGGCGGCGGCGCCCGCTTCAACAATCACAGAGGATGCAACACCGTTGGTGCCGTGTTTAACTACGGGACTGTGACATTTCGGGCAGTGTCTGTATATGTGTGTGTGTGTGGGGGGGGGGGGGTTATCGCAGAACGCGTCAGCAGCTCATTGAGCGCTCACGCGTGGTGCACATGGACAATCCAGTGCAGATATGTGCCGTGTTATGTGTATAATAATATGTGTGTGGGTTTATAAGGGTTGGTGGAGAGGGGGGTGGGTGTGGTGGATGTGTTTGTGTGGGTGTGTGGGTGTGAGAAGGGGTGGGGTGGGGTGGGGGTGGATGGGGAGTTGATAGCATCGCGTCGCATCATTCATTATGAATAATTCGTAAAGAATCTGCACTCTGAAAGGTGTGAGTCTGTAAACAATGCTTGCAATTCAAATATCCAATAATTTAATGAACTTCACCAGTGCCACATACGATGGTGTGTGTGTGTATGTGTGTGTATGTGTGTGTGTGTGCAAATCATCAGTTGTGAACTCGTCGATGGAAAAGATACATGGCAATTAACCTAACATGAGTAATGTCATTGCGCAGTATGGATCAATGGATGCATTATAGTTTATACTTTATAGGCCTACATATGATAACTACAGTAAAAACCTCTCTAACCGACCACCTCCACAGATCGACCACTCCCCTATATCGATCGCTTTATTTGGGGCCCAACAATACCATTCTAACCATATTTTAATTCCCTAAACCAACCACCTCCCTAAATGAACCACTTAAACTTTAATTTAAAGTCGGTCCCAATGTGGGTCGATTTAGAGAGGTTTTACACTACGACTAACTACATATACCACTGGGTATTAGCCAATTTTACCAGCCATAAAACCCATACAAGTTGATTCCAATGATGAATTAATCTCCTCCTTCTCATCTACCCTACAGGTGTGGTTCCAAAACAAGCGCGCCCGGTGGCGCCGCCGCGCGGCTGAGACGGGCCTCCCGTCGCAGCCAATCGGATTCACGCTCTCAGGCGCGCCCGGCATGCCGCCGTCCTGGCCGCACCCTGCATCACTTCGCGCCGGCATTCTCATGCCGCAGCCGGTCTACTCGTCGCCGTTCGGCCCCGCCCCGCCCGGCGCCGGCCCGCCCCGCCTGGGCTTCCCGCCGCCCGGGCCGGCAGGGGCGGGGCACTTCCCCGGGCTGACCCCCCCGCTCTACCTGAGCTTCGACTCGGGGATGCTGCACGCGGCCGCCAAGAGCCTCGTGCCGCCCGCCATGCTGCCCTACGGGAGCTACCCGTTACCCGTGCTGCCCTCTCACGTGTGGGGCGAGTCGTCTAAGATGCCCGGCACCTAGTAGTACTCAGTAGTGATTGGTTATCGGTTAAGATCCACAGTAGTAGACTAGTACCTGTTTTCAGCGGACTTTACCAAAAATTAATTAAATTTGGTTAAATTGTATTATTGTATTATATATATATATATATATATATATATATATATAATACATACAATACAATAAACACAATTTTGTGTGGGTGTACATTTGTTGATTAAAACCGGAGGAATTTTCAATCACAGACAATTGGTCTTCCTCATTCCACTGCTCCTTACCCAATCCTAGTATTGCCGAACACCAGGCCAAGTAACCACATGCATACATTTTTTTAGTCATCAGATTATTTGACTCGACTAAGGTTCGAAACTGGGGACTCGAATCCCATGACCTACCAAAACGAGAGGTGGGCGCTAAACTTATTTGGTCATCCCGTTGAACCCTGTGATTGGCATAACCCTTGCTGTGTGTATCTAGTTGTTATTTTAATAAATTAATTTCGTTTTCGATGTACAAGCTGTTTTTGTCTCGATTTGGTTGTCGCTCTGATGACCTGACACCTGCTTTGAATGGACAACATTGGTCTGGATGCAGAGTTGTCCGCTGAGGACGGGTACTACTGTATATCTCTTATCGTTTTGTGTGAGTGTAAAAAGAAATCAAAGACTTGCTCAATGTACATTGATAGTTTATATATACATTATTTTCTTGTGGCTATTTCTGTACATAAGACATACTTTATGTTGTTATATGACCAATCAGAACATGGGACCATTCAATGGACGATTGCTCTGATTTATATTTTTTAATGCTTTTTTCACCTTCTTTTTTTTTCTACTGACATAATGAAACTGACGGATGCTTGGTTGCATACAAACTGAAAGCAAAATCAAGGAGACCAAAGTATAGGCATTTTGTACATAGTTTAGTACTAGAGCTCTAGTTATTCCATGGATTATCAGTGTAACACAATAGGCATTGTCTATGCTCGATAAGGAAACTATTCTCACACAACCAGGTATAGGAGATACTATATATTATATGTTTATTTATTAAAAGCCTAATTGGCATTAGTAACACATTCTATAGGGTGATATCAATTGCAATGTCTGATGACCTGCCCAGTCCGATAACTTTCCACCCATGCGCAACAAACACTTCATCGTATCCTTTTTTACTATGGCTGCTTAAGTTATAGCTATATACGCGACATACATCGCAATTTCAGCTTATATTAATCAAAATGACACAATTGCAACAACAACAAAAGGTTGGATTTCCAAAGTCATTATTCATCAAACAACATGGACACCAAAGCGAGACATGTTGTGTTGATTTAAGTTGAACAATTAAATGCGCATGTGCCATTGCACTACTACTAGTTCATGCATATATTAATGTAATGCAAATGATTGCAATGTAAGGCTATGTTATTTTACAAATTATTATATTATTATTATTATCCTGACAGCATAGACACAGGTACCAGGTTGTCCTTATGCGTATATTCCTGAGGTGCGCCCCCTGGTGTTTCATGGCTACAACCTGTTGCTAGCCCAATATGCACATAGCAGCTTTATATCCTCAATAGAAGACTTAGGGGTGTCCTTCACAATTATCAACATTTTCACAAGTGTATAAGCCATACATGAGACCTATCATATGTTCTCTGAATATTATAAAGATGTTTCTCAAATTATTGTGAAATATATACAGTAAAACTTCTCTAACTGTCTAAGTCTAACCGACCACCTCCACAGATCGCCAATTTCAAGTTGATATCAATTGCTTTATCTGGGTCCCAATAATACCATTGTAACCATATTCTAACTCCCTACCCCGACCATCTCCCTAAATGGACCACTTAAAGTCGGTCCCAAAGTCGATCGATTTAGAGAGGTTTAAAGCTAAGATTTCTTACATGCGGTATGCGGTATGCGGTGTGCGAATGCGAATGCGGCAAAAAATCGAAATGCCTTGAAGTCAATGGGCTACATCCCTTACACACGGTATGCGAATGCGAATGTGGCAACTCGATCGGTCCTTGTAGCGATCGGTGTGGCATGCGGCACACGGTATGCGAATAGAAACATCAGTCGCACTTGTCCATTAGTTTTAGACTAGGAGAGGCGACTGATCATTATGGAACGGTCACACCCAGGGGTGCTGAGGGGAAACATCTGGTAGTGGTGGTGGTGGGGAGACGCTTGCCGTTTCCCATGTAGAAGGAATCCTCCCATTCGCATACCGCATATCGTGTAGAAGGAATCTTAGCTTTACTGTATATCCGAGCGTATGGAGAGTGCGGCCCCCGCGCAGGGGGTGGGGGTGGGGAGAAGGGCACGCTGGGAAACCCGCCACCCCAGGAGAAGGGAAGCAATACACTACAGACCTTATCACACGCGATAAGGGCCTCATCACTATCCATATATAGATATATTGTGTATGTACATTAGTCGATTAAGCAGGGGAAATTTCAATCGCAGACAATTGGTCTTCCTCATTCCACTGCTTCTTGTCCTATCTTACTAACGCTGAATGCCAGGCTAAATATCACCAAGTATACATCTTTAACTCATTGGTTTAACTTAGCCAGGGTTCGAACACAAGGGTTTGAATCCTCTGACTTACCAAAACGGGAGGTGGACACTCAACTCATTCGGTCATCCTGTCTGGTTATCAAGGCGTAAAGCAACCACCAATCAATCAATCAGGTTATCAAAAGGGGTTAAGGGGTGCTTCATGAAAAAGTATATGTTTTGTACATTTATGAAAATATTGATAATTGTGACGGACCATTTAGGGTGTTTGTGATTAGGGACTAACATGTGCATTGACAATCAGCTTCTTCTCGGTCAATACTCATCTCAGACTCAATCGGGCCTCAAACCCTATATCGCGCAATGATTGCTTTATATGATGGTGTTTTTCCACCTCCTCCACTGGCATTATAATCTACTTTACATTAGCTTGGAGTAAGTTTTTTATTGGAGTAATATTTTTATATTTTGGAGATATATGAATTGAAAACATGCCAAATTAATGTTGGTGTGCATGTCGAAATGTTGGAGATAATAGCCTTCCTTCGGCAGTGATATGTTCTATTAAATTGATTTAGAATTCCACTCTATGCAGCAATGAATGCTTAAGTTAAAGCTGCATAGTCCGATGAAATATCAAATTTTAAAAACCAAATCAATTATCTAGATTTGATTTGACATATCTAACTTAGATACTGATGCACTTATTAAGCATTTGTTTCTGCGCTGAGTCAATTTAACAGAACCTGTTACTGCAGAAGTCTATGGTGTCAGAGTTTTGGCAAGCTTGCCAAAACTAATTTTCCATATTTGCACTCAAACTATCTCAAAAGTTTACCATTTAAAATAAAAGTAACTTTGAACTAATGGGGCTGTCACACTATGACGCTTCTCGCCGGCGACCCGTCAACGTGTGGTGTTTTTGGGCGATAATTAGTGAAATATCGAGACGCGCTGGGGGCGCGTTATGCGCGCGTCGGTACACGTCGGTACATTATCTTTGACGTTGATGGTCGGCGTGAAACGCCGGCGCGCGTTCCCTATCGCCCAAGGTTTTCAACATGTCAAAAACAACCCAACGACCGCCAGCGCGCGCAAATATATGGGTAAGGACGTTAGGCGCGCGTCGCGCTGCGTTGGACGCGCCGGAATAACGTTATGGGAACGCTAGGAAGACGGCGCGCACGCGGGAGGGTCGTTGCTCACGCGTTGCGCAAACTGGGCCGTTTTTGTTTTACGCCCTAGCAACATTTAAGGTTAAATGAAGACGTCGCGCCAAACTTTTTTTTTTTTTCCCCAGCGCGTCGACACACGTTGGCCGCGCGCGCATAACGCGCCGTGCTGAAGCCGATCTTTTCCCCCAAACCGCCGAAAAGTTTGACGTTTCTCGACACGCAAGATAGTATTAGTACTTTCAACGCTGACGGGTCGCCGAGAGAAGCGTCGTAGTGTGACAGGCCCATAATGTAAAGTAGATACTAGTGATCGATCTAATATATTTATCTCAGAAAAATTACAGAAATTCAAAACCATCGGACTATGCAACTTTAACGAACACTCCTGTATCTAACTTGTATATGGAGAATCAAATCTAGCTAAAAATGTTGGTTTTTGAGATGTGTATGCTTTCACTTTCACCTGACTGTGCAGCTTTAATGTACAGACAAACCGCATGGTTTGAACACTGCATGTGCAGCTTTAATGTACAGACAAACCGCATGGTTTGAACACTGCATTTGAAATAATTGTGATGAACACAGGAAGTATTGGTGATTGTAAGAAAGGGAAGGGACATTATCACAAGTACGACAAAGGACGCCTTTGTCCCGTGTTCATTAAAGCTAGGATTCCTTACACGCGGTATGCGGCATGCGAATGCGAATGCGACATGCAGCATGCGGCATGCGAACGGGTTGGGTCCTTTCACCCACACCCACACCCACACCCACACATAGTGTCAGGTTTCTCTAACACTGTTTTCTATGGCAAACGCAGCAGCATTCGCATTCGAATGCCGCACTGATGGCTACATGGACCGATTCAGTTGCCGCATTCGCATTCGCATTCGCATTCGGATGCATGGAATCACCCCCATTGACTTAGATGCTTTTTGATTTTTTGCCGCATTTGCATTTGCATTTGCATTCGCATGCCAAATACCGCGTGTAAGGAATGTAGCCTTTAGGGTAATTGATTCACACTGACATATGTATACGCACTGTTGGGTACCATTTAACTACCAATGTCCACAATACATTCACACCCACTTTACCTGAACATGTACAGTTCATGACCATGCGCCAACAATGTTTGAATGTAAATACAACATGAGATATCTTTACCAATGTAAAGCATAAACAATTTTTTTAGAGTTCCTAAAGTCAACTTGACTGCGTCGTCTGCTGTAATTTTAAGTTATGTTTTTGT